>JAUUIK010179236.1:0-11025 GCA_032270385.1 Urticina crassicornis | reverse complement strand
AAAGGGTCTTCTTTCCCCGCTAATTATTCCAAGCCCGTTCCCTTGGCTGTGGTTTCGCTAGATAGTAGATAGGGACAGTAGGAATCTCGTTAATCCATTCATGCGCGTCACTAATTAGATGACGAGGCATTTGGCTATTTTTTTTTTTTTTTTTTTTGATCGCGGAGGTATGGAAATCTTCGAAAGATACTAGGTCTGCCAACACTGTGTGTGGTCAGTTTTCCTAGCATGCACGATTCATTGCTCTATATGAACCGAAGTTCCGCAACGCCTACGTACTAAAACCATCCTCATAGCCATTTAATTATAACCATTATTTTGCGATGTTTATGCCTTTATTGATGTTATGCCAAGACAGCAAGCAAATGTTTTGAACCAAACGATTTAGCTAAGTCCAATCTCGGGAAAACCCGCTCAGGTACATGAACTGTTTAAAACAACCGAGACTGCCTCTCATAACCTGGACGCTAATGATATGACTATCATATTTGCTGAGGAGACCCTTTGCTATCAATCTTTTAACGGATTGACCACTCCAGATCCCCCTCCAGTTCAGGGTGGCAGAATGGAATTCAATGTCACCTGCGGCTTCGAATCTGCGACGCAATTCAGTTCGTATGTCCGGTCTGTCGTATCTATTGATTTTGCGCTGGTGCGCATCATCCATAGAGTGTCCGTCTGTCACAATTTGTATGTCGATCACATCAATGTGATTTTGTCGTAGTGCCACCAGGTCTGGTTTATTAAGGCCGGATTCGCACTGCAGACTTGGTTCAACAATGACCACGCAGCCTCTCTCCTCAAGTCCCCGCTTGATTCGATTTACTACGCAGTTGTGTCTAGCTACCCGCCTCCCATGCGAGCGGTAGCATTTTTGCATTATGTGGTTTGTTGTTTCGGGAGCATCACATCCTGCACGACACTGTCGTTCCAATTCGTGCCTTCCCCTTGTAGTACGAGACTTTGTGGGTAGGGCATTTATCCGCAGACGAATACCGTCTATATATTCCTTTCCTGTTAATAAACGCGTGGGTTGACTAACCCACCCGTGTTGCGGGCCATAATGGCCCGCTTCACGGAGTCCGCTACCATCAACTGAGAGGTACAACTTGTTCGCCCAATATTTTTCTATTGCCGGACGCGATAACAGTTCATTTTGTTCAGCTAATAATCTATCTCGGGCCCGTTGTTTTTCGGCTTCGAGGAAAGAGCTGGCTACCTCGTTTTGCGTGAGGTGAGGCCATTTAATGTTACTCAAGCGTCTTAGCCTTAACATTGGAGCTACCCATCTTAGTGATGGAATTCCGAGACCTCCACTTTTTGGGGGTGCATGAACAAATGCTATCGGCACATCCAGCGGAAGATTTAGCCATCTTCGCACATAATATCTTATAAGTTTATCAGTTTTTCTTAGGACGCCTATCGCCACACTCCCAAGGGCTAACTTGTGGTAGAGCTGTGGGATAAGGACAGTCCGAAGGGCGAACAACCTCTGTTGTGGTTTGAGGGGGGCCTTTGTCAATCTTTGTAGCTTTGGACCAATGTCCTCGGCCGGATTGCATCGAACCCTCCCGGTTGCAGTGAAGTTGATGCCTAAGTACTTCCACTCGTCCGTGCGCTTCAGTGATGGAATCTCACTCGAGCCTACGTAGAAGCTCTGTGCCTCTAACACGGTACACTTCTGTTTCGGCTGGCCCTTAATGCCAACGGTAAAACATTTGTCGGCATTAAGTTTGAGGCCGACGATAGATAGAAAATCCAACGTCTTGTCCAACAATACTTGAAGCCCCATCCGAGTTTCCGCAAATAGTACCAAATCATCTGCAAACGCGGCCGCGTTAGTAATGGCATTTCCGACTTTGGCACCAATTTCGCTGGGTAAGGTTCTAAGTAACCTGTCCATTACCAAGTTAAATAGAATAGGAGACAAAGGGTCACCCTGCTTCACTCCTCTAGCAGGGACGAATTCCTCTGAACTCCAACCGTCCCCATTGAGACTGGTACCACCGCCCTCGTACGTGTTCTGTACGTAGTCAACGAAGCCCTTTGGCGCACCATAAGCACGTAAGGTGTCGTATATAGATGCATGTGATAGAGAATCAAATGCCTTGCTTACATCTAAATTTGCGATGTAGCAAGATCTAAAGTGCTTATGGCTATGCCTCAAGACTAAGTCGACTATCGTCGCATTATCGGCGCATCCGTCGGTTGGTAAGAAGCCCCGCTGGCGCGGGTCCCAATTGATTGATGAGTTCAACCGGGTTGCCAATATTGCATTTAGCTGTCTTACCAGGACTGAAGGCACTGATATTGGACGAAAGTCTTGCGGTCGCTTCGCCGTCACCGTCTTCGGGATGAAGACGGTTCTGGCCAGTCGTATAGAGTGTGGTAGATTACCGCACCATAGAATTAGGTTCATTATGCGCAGCATAATACCTGACGGCACCTCCCTGGCAGATTTTGGAGTTATCCCGTCAGGCCCCGGAGACGAGGATAATGAGACTCTTGACGCCCGAAGGTCCTGCTCTGTAATAGCAGACCATACCCTCTCAAGCGAGTGATCCATTTGTATCACTTCTCCACTGCAAGAGCTTGGGCTAGGCTGAGTCATTACTTCTCTCCAGTAGGGAACCATTATTTCTTGGCTTGGCATTACCGACTCATCAGTTCCATTTAGCAAGGACTTGATGCATCTTCCTTTATGCTTATCCCAGTTACGCTGGACGACAGCGTACTGCTGCCTTCTGCTTTCTCTCCTGTTCCGAGGTCTCCGAGGAGGTCTCGTCAGTGTGTGTCGTACACCCTGTGCCGGAAAAATTCCCAGGAGATATAGCGATAAGCATTGGAGAGTGGTTTCCTTTCCCTCGAGATGTGCCCTATCAATGATAGTTTGCAACTCTTGGGCTCTCCATTTGGAATGGCATTCTACGGGGCTATACCCGCGTAGTGTCCGCAAAATTTCCCTGTTCGACTGTTCGAAGGGAGTGATTGGAGTTGTTTCCGATGTTGTTACTTGGTGGTCTTGCTCACTTCTACTAGGGCGGCGCCTTATGGTTAGATTAGCAACTTCCGGGGCGAGAGCTGATTGCCCTCTTATCTGCTCTATTTTCTCCTTATAATCGCCCCTCTGTCTTAGCTTTTTGATGGCTTCGACGCTGCGGTTTGCAAAATACACCGCTAGTTGCTTGTTTATGTGTTTACATCCATTTGCTGTGAGCTCAACCTCCTTTCTCGCCATCATCCACTTCTCTTCATCACTCCATCTTGCCTTTATATCGACACGTCGACGTTCTTCATCAAGTTCGTCTGGGTGCCGAGATCGCATGTGAACACCGAGTCCTCTCTTGCTGTTAAAGGACCGGCCACATACTGTGCAGGGAACCCTAGATAGAGTAGCCGCTGCGTTTGGTTCATATTGGTCCTCCGGGAAGATATCCACGGAGGGTCGGGTCGTCATCAGATTGTGTAAAGGTATCCGAGGCTCGTTATTTGTGCTTGTAGTTCCAATATGAATAAATTTCCTCTGGGGAACCAGCCCATCGGAAAAGTTTTGCCGCTCAAATTAGCTGCTAAACGAGTTTAGCATTACCGGGGACCACCACGAGGAGGTTTTGAGTCGACTTGAGTAAAGGAGAGACTTGTGAGTTACAGAGTAAAATTCCCCTTCCGCACATCATATGATATGACTTACGAATTACAGAAGAATACTCCCCCTCTGCTCTCCAATACCCCATGATCCCCTTAAGAGAGTCATAGTTACTCCCGCCGTTGACCCGCGCTTACTTGAATTTCTTCACTTTGACATTCAGAGCACTGGGCAGAAATCACATTGTGTCAACACCCGCTAGGGCCATCACAATGCTTTGTTTTAATTAGACAGTCGGATTCCCCAAGTCCGTGCCAGTTCTGAATTGATTGTTAATTGATAATCGTTATAATTAATAAGAACTAATTGGTTTAACCCAAATAGTATTCTTAAAAATTTTAGCAAGAAAGTTCCACAATTGGCTACGTAACTAAACTATCCGGGGAACAAGTAACTAACATAAATGCTAGAAACTCTATTTACCCAGAACGAGCACATAAACCATGTTATTGTTTCCCAATCAAGCCCGACTATCTCAATCTTCAGAGCCAATCCTTATCCCGAAGTTACGGATCTAATTTGCCGACTTCCCTTACCTACATTATTCTATCGACTAGAGACTCTTCACCTTGGAGACCAGCTGCGGATATTGGTACGGCCTGTTGAGAAGTTTGCGTGTCCCCACCATAAATTTTCAAGGTCCGAGGAGAAAATATCGACACAACAGTATATGTCATGCTCTTCTAGCCCATCTACCATATCTCTCTGCGAAAGACTTCCATGGTAGTACGGCTATAAAACAGAAAAGAAAACTCTTCCGATATCTCTCGACGGCTTCTTTATGGTCGTTCCTGTTGCCAGGATGAGCACGAGGCCCATATTTAATAACAAACGGATACTCAACAGGTTACGGAATTGGAACCGTATTCCCTTTCGTTCAAAATTATTCAAGTGTATTATAATTCGCTTTGTTTATATAGTTAGGCATTTTTGTTTTACTTGAAAATTTTCGGCTTTCGCCTTGAACTTAGGACCGACTAACTCGTGATCAACCACTGTTCACACGAAACCCTTCTCCACTTCAGTCCTCCAAGGTCTCATTCGATTATTTGCTACTACCACCAAGATCTGTACCAATGGCAGCTCCATGCAGGCTTACGCCAAACACTTCTACGCATACCATTGTACCTTCCTACTCACTAAAGTTTCAAAATTTATATCACAAGTAATATAAATCATCTACTTTAGCGGTAATGTATAGGTATACAACTTAAGCGCCATCCATTTTAAGGGCTAGTTGCTTCGGCAGGTGAGTTGTTACACACTCCTTAGCGGATTTCGACTTCCATGATCACCGTCCTGCTGTTTTAAGCAACCAACGCCTTTCATGGTATCTGCATGAGTTGTTAATTTGGGCACCGTAACATTACGTTTGGTTCATCCCACAGCGCCAGTTCTGCTTACCAAAAGTGGCCCACTGGGCACATTATATCATAACCTTGAACTTCATATCAAGAAAGTTAAGGTTCTTACCCATTTAAAGTTTGAGAATAGGTTAAGATCGTTTCGACCCTAAGGCCTCTAATCATTCGCTTTACCAGATAAGATTATTTTATATAATATTAAAATGCACCAGCTATCCTGAGGGAAACTTCGGAAGGAACCAGCTACTAGATGGTTCGATTGGTCTTTCGCCCCTATACTCAATTCTGACAATCGATTTGCACGTCAGAACTGTTTCGGTCTTCCATCAGGGTTTCCCCTGACTTCAACCTGATCAAGTATAGTTCACCATCTTTCGGGTCACAGCATATATGCTCAAGGTACGTTCCAGTTAGAGGCATAAATAATATAAATATACATTATACATAACTATATAGAACGCCCCGGGATTGTGTTAATTAGCTATAAATAGCTAAAAAACTAATCCCATTATTAGTCAAGTTAATTACGCTATTAGGTTTATATCCCAATAACTTGCACATATGTTAGACTCCTTGGTCCGTGTTTCAAGACGGGTCCCGAAGGTATCCTGAATCTTTCGCATTGTTAATCATACAAGTGCATATAATAAACACAAAAATCAATGATAATTATGCCATTATATAATTCCGAAAAATTAACGCACTGTAATCATATAAATCTATCAGCACTTTATCAAATTAATAACATTTATTCTGTGTTAAAATGCAAGCAATTTAATTGGAATAAACTATAAGTTATATTTTATGATAAATTTGGTATATGCTAATAGATTACAATGTCCTTATATGGAAAAAATGCACACTATTCTCATAATATTATTTAAATATTACAATTTTAATGATGAATTTTCCATAACGGATATTCAGGTTCATCGGGCTTAACCTCTAAGCAGTTTCACGTACTGTTTAACTCTCTATTCAGAGTTCTTTTCAACTTTCCCTCACGGTACTTGTTTACTATCGGTCTCATGGTTATATTTAGTTTTAGATGGAGTTTACCACCCACTTAGTGCTGCACTATCAAGCAACACGACTCTTTGGAAACATCATCTAGTAATCATTAACGTTATACGGGCCTGGCACCCTCTATGGGTAAATGGCCTCATTTAAGAAGGACTTAAATCGTTAATTTCTCATACTAGAATATTGACGCTCCATACACTGCATCTCACATTTGCCATATAGACAAAGTGACTTAGTGCTGAACTGTTTTCTTTTCGCTCGCCGCTACTAAGAAAATCCTTGTTAGTTTCTTTTCCTCCCCTAATTAATATGCTTAAATTCAGGGGGTAGTCCCATATGAGTTGAGGTTGTATATAACTTTATCTTGCCATAAATTCTTTATATATAATGATAAAACATTTAATTAAATTCGTTATAACATTTTTATTAATTCTTGTATGCAAAGTTTTTATTTATCCATTTTTAACGAACCAACGAAGAATAATAACATAACCAAGATTTTTCTATTTCCGAATCATTAATAAGAGACAATTCTAGATGAAAAATATTTCAATTTTTTATGCTAGACATTTCTCAGTATTATTTGATTGAAAAAGAAAATATTTCTCTTCGTTTTTCACATTCAAATGTGAGATAATGTTTTTCATTTATTTTTTAATATTATGAATAAAAATTATTATATTTATCCAATAATATACCATATGCTTATAAAAATTTATAAGCAACTTAATTAGCATAGTCTTACAACCCTCAACCATATGTAGTCCAAGCAGCACTATAAAATTAATTAAAGTACATAACAGCATGGACTGCGATATGCGTTCAAAATGTCGATGTTCATGTGTCCTGCAGTTCACACGATGACGCACAGTTTGCTGCGTTCTTCATCGACCCATGAGCCGAGTGATCCACCGCTTAGAGTTTTATAATTCATTTTTATATAATGTCAATTATGTTTTTATTGAAAGAAATTAAAAATACACCATTTTACTGGCATATATCAATTCCTTCAATAAATGTATTTATATACCTAAAATAAATGTTGCGAAATGTCTTAGTTTCATATAAGCATTATGTATCATAATAATCTGGTTGGTTATGGGGTTTGCTATTTTGGGTGACACATACTGCAATTTATATAAAACATTAACCTGATGGATGCCAGGTACAACATTGTTTATTTCAGGTTGTTGCATTAGCCAACGTATGCCCATAACTAAGATGAACAATACATATTCGCAACGCGTGTATAGTAATAAATACACACAAATTTTAAAAATTAGTTAATATCTACCAATTATATTAACACTTATTTCGATGATTACCACACATTCGAAATTATTTTATTTTGATTCGACTTCCACTTTCGAATTTTGTTTTTTCGATTTTCATGTTCGAAACATTATTTTTATAGGAAACGCCGTTGTTGTAAGTACTCGCCACAAATACGCACAACATACATTAGAAATGTTAAAATCTTTTTATGAGGTTGCCAAGCCCCACACTAACTATATAAATAAAACCCATCTTCGTTTTATTTTGATTTTAACTTTTGATTCCATGGAATCATTTTGTTATATTTTTATTTTGGTAAATTGTTTTTATTTGTATAATTACAAATGTTTATTAACGGTAAGGATATTATACAATAATGATCCTTCCGCAGGTTCACCTACGGAAACCTTGTTACGACTTTTACTTCCTCTAAATAATCAAGTTCGGTCAACTTTTGCGAAACAACCGTAACACGCAAGGCGTCACAGTGATCACGTCCGGAGACCTCACTAAATAATTCAATCGGTAGTAGCGACGGGCGGTGTGTACAAAGGGCAGGGACGTAATCAATGCGAGTTAATGACTCACACTTACTGGGAATTCCAAGTTCATGTGAACAGTTTCAGTTCACAATCCCAAGCATGAAAGTGGTTCAGCGGTTTACCCGGACCTCTCGGTCTAGGAAATACACGTTGATACTTTCATTGTAGCGCGCGTGCAGCCCAGGACATCTAAGGGCATCACAGACCTGTTATTGCTCAATCTCATTATTGCTAGACGCAATTTGTCCATTTAAGAAGCTAGTGTCCTTATAATGGGACAAACCAACAGGTACGGCTCCACTTACATAAACACATTCAAACACAATAAGCATTTTACTGCCAACATGAATGAAGGCTACATAAGCTTCAGCACCATAATCCTGAAGATATCTATTTAATATATTTGAGTCTCGTTCGTTATCGGAATTAACCAGACAAATCACTCCACGAACTAAGAACGGCCATGCACCACCACCCATAGATTCGAGAAAGAGCTATCAATCTGTCTTACACACTTATGTTCGGACCTGGTAAGTTTTCCCGTGTTGAGTCAAATTAAGCCGCAGGCTCCACTCCTGGTGGTGCCCTTCCGTCAATTCCTTTAAGTTTCAGCTTTGCAACCATACTTCCCCCGGAGCCCAAAAGCTTTGGTTTCCCGGGAAGCGACTGAGAGAGCCATAAAAGTAGCTACACCCAATTGCTAGCTGGCATCGTTTATGGTTAGAACTAGGGCGGTATCTGATCGCCTTCGAACCTCTAACTTTCGTTCTTGATTAATGAAAACATCTTTGGCAAATGCTTTCGCTTAAGTTAGTCTTACGACGGTCCAAGAATTTCACCTCTCGCGTCGTAATACTAATGCCCCCAAACTGCTTCTATTAATCATTACCTCTTGATCTGAAAACCAATGAAAGCAGAACAGAGGTCTTATTTCATTATCCCATGCACAGAATATTCAGGCATTTGAAGCCTGCTTTAAGCACTCTAATTTGTTCAAAGTAATAGTACCGGCCCACAATAACACTCGTTTAAGAGCACTAATGCAGGTTTTTAAATAGGAGGAACATATGAAAAAATACAAGTATTTAATCACATATAAGAACTCCACCGGTAATACGCTTACATACATAAAGGTATAGTACTAACCACAATTGTAAGTTGTACTACCCGTATGAAGCACAAGTTCAACTACGAACGTTTTAACCGCAACAACTTTAATATACGCTATTGGAGCTGGAATTACCGCGGCTGCTGGCACCAGACTTGCCCTCCAATTGGTCCTTGTTAAAGGATTTAAAGTGTACTCATTCCAATTACAGGGCCTCGGATATGAGTCCTGTATTGTTATTTTTCGTCACTACCTCCCCGAGCTGGGAGTGGGTAATTTACGCGCCTGCTGCCTTCCTTAGATGTGGTAGCCGTTTCTCAGGCTCCCTCTCCGGAATCGAACCCTGATTCCCCGTTACCCGTTGCAACCATGGTAGTCCTAGATACTACCATCAAAAGTTGATAGGGCAGACATTTGAAAGATCTGTCGTCGGTACAAGACCATACGATCTGCATGTTATCTAGAGTTCAACCAATATAACGATCTTGCGATCGCTTGGTTTTAGCCTAATAAAAGCACATGTCCCATAAGGTTCATGTTTTAATTGCATGTATTAGCTCTAGAATTACCACAGTTATCCAAGTAACTGTTAACGATCTAAGGAACCATAACTGATATAATGAGCCTTTTGCGGTTTCACTTTTAATTCGTGTGTACTTAGACATGCATGGCTTAATCTTTGAGACAAGCATATAACTACTGGCAGGATCAACCAGAATAATGTTTTCTTTTCATATTTCATTCATATTTTTTGAATTGAAATAAGCAATATAAATATTATAGATTTTCCACTTTATATATAATTCCATTTTTTTATATTATTGAATGTAATTCAATATTTTGCCTTTGGGTAAAAATTTTAAATATATTTATAAAAATAAATCCATTCGAATACGGCCATTTTTATATAGCACTCGTAATTCGTATTTCCATTTTTAAATTCTACTTGTTTTACCAATATAACAAGAAGATCATACAATTATTGTAATATATTTTCTATAATTTTGTCTTTATATATACATATATTTCATTCTAAAATATCATTTTATTTCCAACATACATAAATTTTGTATCCACACTTGTACAATTTTTGTTTAACCAAATATAAGTTAAATCATTTGCATCTTGATGATAAATTTAAAATTTATCTCTTTTCATATAACTCTCTGGTAATATATAACATAAAACCGAGCGCACATGATAATTCTTCCAAATTTATATATAAATTTTATATTTCTTTCATATAATAATATGAATCCATTTTGTATTATACCGTAACGATATAATAATCCAACTTTACAGGCAGGTAATAAACTAATATTTGCCTGCCACCAAAAATTAACGATAATATATGGAAACGATTTGTTATTCTATGTATAATAGAAACTTGACTTTTGTTTCAACGATATTATCTAAAATAGCGTATATTCCTATTATCCGCGGAGCCAAGTCCCGTGTTCAAAAAGAACTGAGAAACAAATTTGTACGGATAATAATATACTTTATTATAAGTAACCAATATAATCATTATACGAAATATATATTTCGAACAATGCGAGGTCGGCAACCACTGCCTACCTATAGTAGTTTTTGAACCCGCTGTCCTCAAAGCGGGTATTTTCAATTCCATTTACCACCCAACATACGGGCTATTCTCTTATATATTACGAGAATATATGAACACTTCATTTTCCATTATTCATATATATTATATGATTATTTTTTCCCCTATATACATATAATAAATATTCATTTTCATATGTATATGATTTAATTTACTCATATAATTGCCAAAATCATATGAACACATACGTTTTGAACAATATGAGAGGTCGGCAACCACTGCCTACCTATAGTAGTTTTTGAACCCTCTGTCGTAGAACAGCTAGCTTACACTACTATATCCATTCACTAAAATGGCTTTTCTCTATAATACTTAGAGAATATGGGAATATTTCAACATTTTTCCATATACATATAATAAATATTCATTTTCATATGTATATGATTTAATTTACTCATATAATTGCCAAAATCATATGAACACATACGTTTTGAACAATATGA
>JAUUIK010179125.1:0-11028 GCA_032270385.1 Urticina crassicornis | reverse complement strand
GTTTTGAGAACTTTACACTCAATGTACAAATAGATATAAGTGGAGAATGGCAAAGCACAGAATTTCTACATCCCAGATTTTTTTACTATAGGTAAATTCATTGGTTGACGAGAGTATTCGACGTTGAATTTCATGAGAAAAACTGATATCGCACAAATTGCGAAGGGATTGGTTTTTCAAGTGAAATTAAACGTGGAATTCCAGAGTCGGCCAATGAATGTTCTTTGAATCTCATAGCGACATAAACCAATGAAAGCAAAATAGATTTTTACATTTTGTACTGCTCTTTCCGTGTAGCCCGAGGAAGCAGCTTGGGCTCCCTTTGTAAGTAGGCGATTCCATGCTAAATCGCTTGCAACGTTAGCCAATTAGCGCGCAATTTGTATTGAACTATGCGATTCTACTAGAAGTTAGTATAAAATCTGAAGATCGTAACTGTTATTTTGCAGAAGACAAGACAGACCAAGATGGCCCATCTTGTGCCGAGCCTGAACCTGGAACATCAAGTGAAAAACCTTCCCCTGTCAATTTGCCCAATGAAAAACCAACGTCCATGGACACCACTTAATTATATACATTAGTTTAAACTAAATTATATAACTGTAAGAGTGTGCATTGACATACATGTATGTACTGTACATACACATCAGAAGATGGACCACAGATTATTCTAAATAGACCTTAGTAGGGCCCTATTCAGAGTTGGTGCCCTTGCAGAGGTACCACAGTCCAAGGGTAGTTCTCTGGCACCATTTCTCGGCATGGTACCTAATATGAATAGGTCAATGTTAACATTTTGTCCAAGCACCGAGCCGGGGGTATTAAGTCTAAATGCAGTATACCTCAGAATGCTTTTCAACAAGCTGTTTTTTTCTCAAAATGTCAAAAAATTTTGTACATAAGTTTTGTAAAGGCCATAATATAATCATTGAACGATATATGTACAATTTCTATTAAATGTATTAATATTGTAATAAAATCCAAGAAACTGAGATTAGCTTTATAAATTGCTTTACATTCAGAAACTTTGTTTCCATAAGATGGAACTGGCACTGGATCTTCTAGAAAGCTTGACCACTGTCACTAAGAAAAGTCTTGGTGTATGGCTGGACATAGGCAGTCCAAGCAATGAACTGGTTGTACCCTCTCGAAAAAATCATACAATAAACTTCATCCCTTTATGTTGTTCTTGGTAGTATTAATTGTCATTCTAAATGCTTTTTAGTAGTTTTTGGGTTATTTTCAAAAAAAAATTTTTTGAAATAATGACAATACTATAAAGTTCAAATTATGTTGATTTTATGATTTTTTCCCCCCATACATTTTCTGTAAATCACAAGCATTTATAGAGTACAAGTTCATTGCTTGGACTGCCTGTGGGGTACCCTGAGGGTTTAATCTCAGGAAGATTCATATTTCTACCTTGCTCTTCATCGTCAAGTCAACGACAATACAAATTTTTTTGAAATGTAGTTTATTTGCTATGAACGATATGATTTTCTTGGCAATACCTTAAATAATAATTATAATGAATGACTCAAACAGCTACGGTTTTCTTCGTATACAATGCATTTGACATAATTGCAAAAGAAAATCAGCGTACAAAAGTTATGATATGGAGTCTCAACTTCGCATCAAAATGAAGTATAATTAACAATCAAAATCCTTGAAACAGGAGATAGAAAATCACCAGTCTTTCTGAAACTAAGGCCCGGTTTAGACATCGAATTTCACATGTGCCGAATCTAATGCAAATGAACTCAAACAATAGGTTTTGCTCATTTGCACTACGTTTGGCACGTGAAATTCGACGTCTAAACCGGACCTAAGTCCAATCTAAGTTGCTTTATTTGTAAATTTGTAAAGTTCAAATATTATGGCAAAATAGTTATACGCTAAAAGCTTAATTCACTTTTTCTACATTTAGTATGAGCATGTTTGGTTGAGTATTCTAATTTAGTAGTATCTCAGACCTTCAAGGCTTCGTAATAAATGCTAAACTGACATGGAAGACGTTAAGCCAGCTCTATGGGTGCGGTTTTTAGGGCTTACTCAAAAAGTTAGAGCATTCCAATTTTTTTTGGTTATTCAATTTATATCTCTCAAATTCAAAGTTTCTATTTCGATTGAAAAGGGTTTTACGTTATGTTATGTGACATTTTCAGGAGGGCAATATATACAGAAAGTTGTCACCTATTATAATGTATAAATAAATTGATAATTGATGCTTGCATGCAGCATATGTAACAATGACTACTGAATTTCGCGGGGTGACTTATCTACTTGGCTTTAATAAATTTATTATAGAGCGGATTTCGTACGAGTGGGAAACTTACGATACTGACTTACATGTGCGTACATGTTTCGTGTGGCTAATCCAGTGACAAACAGTCACAGTTAGGGCGAAATATGCCATGACTAAGCTCACGGATAAGGTATTTTCCCCCACTCATGCGAAATCTATTCTAGGACACTGTCGTGAGTAAAGTGAATGGTTCAAAGAATGTCTTATAAATTATACTAGTCAACGTACATTGAACTGGACCAATGTGGGTAGGGGTAGGGTCTACCTTACACACTACTGAATATCACTGTCCCAGACAGGAGCAGACAAAGTATTCTACCTCTAGACAACAAATATCTCCCTACCTGCGAGATGAAGACTGAGAGCAGTCCCTCTATTTTCCTTGGTCACTGTCGGACGACCCGAGCCCCCCTCCCTGGGGACATTTGACTCGCGACCAATCTTCCTTGGCCAAACAAACCACAGGCAGCGCCGACAGTGACCAAGGAAAATAGAGGGACTGCTCGCAGTCTATGCGAGATGTTGACTAATCACAGTTAAATGAAATATGCTACAGAAAACTTTCATCATACATTCTCGAACCGTTAGTGGAATGATGATGGTCGTTCTTCTCGCATATATTTGTAATATTTAATTATTAAGATACCAAAGGAAAAGGTGTAGAGAAATTCATAGCATTGCTGCTTGCTCGCCTATGCTATATGGACATTAATTAACATGTAATTTCTTAAGCAAAAAATATGTACACATCTCACCAAGTCAGTCACAGATACAGCTTGAAAATCGCACGTGAGAAAACGTCAACTGGTGACTGTTTTAAGAAAGGTATTTTGTTATGGAATGCTATCTTAATGGTCACTAGTGCAGTGGAATTCATATCGCTGTGAATAAGGTCGTGTTTTTGTCGGATTGTTTTTCTCTCGGATATCTACAAAATGTATGTTCCACTTGTGACTGACCACAGCCGTTTTTCGCATCACGAGTAATACACCAAACAGCAGGTTGCTTAGAACAGCTTATAGATTCTGTACGCTCATGGCTGCAGAACATCATAAGTCAACATCCACTTGAACCACTGAATTCTCTCTATTTTCTATGGATGGTGTTGTGTCGCGTCGAACATCGCTACCGTCAATGTCCATTGGTTCACTCAAGTGTGTTTGTGTATCATTAACTTGTACTACTTCAGATGTTCTTTCGTCCACCACAGAAGGGAGTGGTGACGCACATGGTGAGTTCCCACATGGTGTTGTGCTATCAACATCAATGTTAACCGAGTCTGGTGACTCAGGTAAAGGCCCTTTAGTACTAGAGATATTTACGACAGGAGCTACACAAAGTGTGCACTTGTATGACTCAAGGGCTTCGGCTTTTTCTGAACTCAACCCTATACAAACCAAATGGAACCATTGTTCACAAACATCGCATTGGACCCAGCCCACTTCATCCCCTGATGGCCGCGAACAAGACTTTGATGCACACATCTCCTCTTCTTCGTCGTCATCCACATTAATGACTTGTTCGCGGTTCGATCTGACTTTCCTTTGACGTTTCTTAGGGATATCTGTGTTAGACGTACCAGACGAAGTTGAGGAACGCCTACTAGGTTTATTCTTGTCTTCTTCGTCTTTCTTTTTTCGTTTCCTCTTGACCTTGTCCTTGTCGTGTTTGACGTCAAATACCTGTCAACAAAATTAATTATTAAAATTAACCTGTCACTCATTAAAAAGAATTTACAATAAAAGAGCAGGAAGGCGTGAAAAAACCATAAGATTATCCAGTCAGTCCCATAAATACCTCTTATTAATCGAGTGCGTAGCGCGCGGGCCATAAAAAAGTGGGGAAAAAAGAGGATTCATAACTTACGGTACGGACCGCGCAAACGAGGTTAATAAGATGTTTATTATATGGCGGTTTTTCAACTATGGTAAACACAATTGAGAAACGAGAAGTTACGGACCGCAAATTGACCAATCGTAGATCACAAAAATTACTTTACTACGTAATAAATATCAATATCGCGTCACAAACACTAATTTCTAGGTGTCATTTATTTTCCGAGACGTTTGCCACAACACGTGAAGGCAACTTACTGGATCAACGTCGTACAGTGCCGCGCCGTCTTTTTAACCCGTATAGTGTAGTTATAGTCTATCAAGGTTGTCAGCCCAACGATTAAAAGATTTGCGCAATATATCTGACGATAATAACCGAGGTAATCCGACGATAACCTTATGACACGGGAATTTGGCACAGTAACGATGTTTTTTAATAATTCGTTGCGTGTCAGCATTGCATTCGTTCTCAGTTGGCAAGATACCAGTAACATGTCATAAAAATTAACACCAGGTTCGGCGGCGCCGTGCCAATCTTCAAACAGTGTGCACTAAAGGGCCTAGGTAGAGTTCGACTAAGTATCTAGCACAAACAGCCATCTTAACGTAATCATGACGGTATCCGGATAGATGTTTCAAAAGAAACAGCGTCTAACCGATGCAAGTCTGGATTGAGTTCCATCAATCGAGATGTAATCCAAGCCGTCTAGTGATCCTAAAGGTGCGAACACAAGATCAACATTGCGCGCAACGTTGCCCGCGGTGGCGAAATTGCTCCCCCTCCCCCCTGCGAAACTCTCCCGCACAACGTTGTAGGAGTGATGATCACACGATGAAATTTATTGCGCGCGAACGTCGCATAAATTGAACTTGATTATAATGTTGCATCGTGCGTCCACAGCTTTACATTCACCCCAAAGCCGGTATCCATGGTTTTTGATCGAATAACGATTCCATCTAGTACTATAGGCGTGAGTAAACTGACCAATACTGACCTGTCTTTCCTTTTCTTCAAAGGATCGTTGACTACGTAAACTCTTCCACAGTTGATCCGTTTCGTCTAGAGTCACCTCTAGCAGATCGCCTTCCATCATGAGGCCTTCAAGAACAGTTCTTTTTTCATCGGATAACAAGATGCCAGGTGTTCGTATTTGAACCGAAGCAGTAATCGCAGTCTCGCTCGATGAATTAGCTGTACCACTAGACGCGCTTTCAACAGAGGTATCCGCTGCTGGCAAATCGATTGCGATAGTCGCTAGGCGCAGCAGAGCAGCAGAAGCAGACAAGTTCTCAGCAGAAACACCTTGGATATTTTCCGCTTCGGGTTTGTTTAAAGAGTTCAGTATTTTATCCACTTCTGGATCTGCTAGCAACTGGCGCGCACGATCCTGCCAGTTCATAGCTCGTTCCGTCAAGAACTGTAGCGCTTCTCCTTCAGGCAGACGCACAGGTAGCTTCTGAAGGGAAACTAAAAGAGAAAGGATAGTTTCTAGACGTGGCCTTCTCGAACGCAGGCACAGAGGACATAAGTATTTGAGTTCTTTAGCAGCTTCTATACCAGCAGACCCTTTTCCTACGGTCTTTCCACTCTGCGTGCGAGGTAGTGGTACACAGGATCCATGGAACCACTCCCTACAGAGTTCACACATCAACATGAATCCTTCAGGGCCGCGCCGACATATGCAGTACTGTCCATCGATGCTTTCTCCAGCCTTACGTTTGATGTCCTCTTCCTTTAATCGTATGATATGTTGCTTACGTAGTTTCTTTACTGTATCTATCTCCTTTACCTCAGCTTCTTTAAACTGCGCTATTTGGCGAAGAGGATCTCTACCAATGAAGTCATCTATCGCTGATAAGTCTAGCACTATTTCCTTCTCCTTTTCTTTTTCTTTCTCTTTTTCTTTTTCTCTTTTCTTGCGGGGTTTTGGACAACCTTTGTACATTCCAATGTCTTTTCTTGGTAACAGTATCTACAAAGACAGAAAAAGAATGAATGAATGAATGAACGAAGGGACGAAAGAAAGAATGAACGAGTGAGATAATAAACGAAATGAGTAATGAATGGATGAATATGTGAATGGATGAATAAATGAATTAAAAAGAGCAGTTTAAGGCAAATGTTTAACAAGTTATTCAAAATACGAAGACATCATACTTCAAGTAAAGGAGAGTTTGAATTCTTTTTAAGGAACGTTCTGGCTGCTCTGTCTCTCCATGCTCGTGCAGCTGCTACTTGTGACTCCATTTGAGGCAACTGCTCAAGTCTTACAGGGATTGGTCTACCACGCATAACCAATGCCTCCAGCACTTCCAAATATGGATAGTATACGTCATTCTAGAACATTAATGAATGAGAAATGTCGTCAATACTTTAAACCAACGAGAATATTATTCTGATGAAGGCTATCACAAGCATAGCCGAAACGTTATGATTTTCAATCTCTACGCGTGTAAACCGCAAAACTTCTATTTACTACAACGAGAATATCGACGAATATAGCAAGAAAGCAAGAAAATTGAAAAAGCAAAAAAAAACAGGTAAAAAAACTAAGAATTAACAAACAAACAAAAACAACGAAGAAACAAACAAATAGAAGTGATAGGAAACAACGAGACAATCAAACGAACGAAGGTTACAACCAAACATTTAGAGCTAAATACGACAAGAGAACAACTTGTTTCCTAACAACATGCAATACTACCAGACATGACTTACTTGCACTTTATCGACCTTCTCAGACCATTCAGTGGCTTTTCTTAGCGATTCTTTTAGTGCACTGACATTAGGTAAATATACAGGTACATTGGATGCCTCTTTGACAATACCCTCTACTGTTGGCATTAAATGACGAGGTCTGTGTAGAATAATAGAACAATGCGTTCAGTACAATTGCTTAGTTTCATATGACGTCACACTTCAAATGTCAATAAAAAAATTTGATGATAGCACTTCGTAAATGGCAGAAATGGAAAAAGCAAGTTACCACAGAACGTTTTGGACATTTATCTTAAAAATTGAAGCTCTGGTGAATTTTTGAACTCTCTAAAATCAGAGAAAATTAACAAGAGTTGTGTGTCTTAGAGCAAATGAAGGGCTGAATCTGCCCTTCAAGTGAAACTTACTATACATTCTCTATGGAAATTTCCATACTTAAAAAATTCACCAGTGCATCAGTTTTTAAGATAGAATTCTAAAATTTTCGCTGGTTACTAGCTTTGACTTGCTCTTTTCATTTCTGGCATCGATAAATTAGTATCATGAAAACGTTTTTTCAATTGACGTTATTGAAACCAACCAATTGGTAAATAATACAGGTGTGACAGGTTCAGTAAATAAAGAGAACAGTCTAGAACAGTTGTGTGTTACCTTGCTTGAAGACACAGTTTGGCTTTTTCTTCCCATTTTTCACCAAGATTTACCAACTCTCTCAGTTCACCAACAGCTTTTGCAACAGCTAGAGATGTAAGAAGAATCAAGTCATTAACGATTGCAAAACTTAGCCGAATAGGTTGTCAAGGTATAGAGCTAATATGCTCAGTGTATTACGTACTTCAGTATTTATGAATTTATACGCCGAATCGAAATATGTCGATTAATTTGAATAACTATTGTTCTGGACTGACTAGCCTCTCATACATGTGAAAACGCTTTTATGTTTCCCCGTGAACATGAGGCTAGTCAGTCCAGAACAATGGTTATTCAAATTGGTCGCCATATTTCGATTCGGTGTATGGGCCGATTAATCTCTGGCTTGAATGATGTTAATGATATTGAATTTATATAGCGCACTTATATATGTGGATATATTCTAAGGCGCTTTACATGTGTGAAATGACAGACTGCTATTTAATGTCAATTATGACTCACAACACCAGTACAATATTTGTCAAGTACTTCAAAACACATTCAGCTCACTGTCCTCTCATTTACTGGATCACAGCTAGCAGTCTTACCAGATTTTTGACTTAAAGTTTCTCCAGTTACAAGCATTTCTTGTAACGTGTCAAAAGACACAACCTCTGTGTTTTCCAGGGTAATGTTGACCTGATCCAACCATTTGGCTTGACACAATTCCTGTAAATTCACCCATTTGATACCCTGTTAGTCTACAGATAAACGAATATTCTTGGTGATAGCTTGATTTACTTGTGTACTGATGACAATTCTACTCTCCATAGTCCTTGACAATAAGTATCATCACCATGGAAACAAGGCCCTGTCAGTATGCCATTATTCAGTTAAATTTAGTGCACTGGCCTTTGCAGAAAATAGTTTCACTTACTCATAACTTTTTTTTGCTAATGTTTTCTTCCTAAAACCAGTAGCAGGTTGTTCAAAAACCATAGGCAATTAAATAATAAAATAACACTGTTTTGGTTGTTTCAGACTAAAGTCCAGTTCTAACGTCCAAACTTCAATATACTATATGACATCACACTAAAGTATCTTTACCTGCTTCAGCTTTGGTATCTCTGGCAGTTCTACATCCAGGCTGGCACCAGTGTCCAGTAGTTGCTGAAGTCTGGCTTTGTCTACCACAGGGTCTTGTAAAACCTTCTGTGCCTCACACTGAAAGCTTTCAACATGGGTCATCAAATCCTACAAAAGAGTATTTTGATGTTGAAAATATTAGTAAAAAAGACATGACTTTTAAATGGCAGCATGATGTAATACAGATGCAAGACGTTAATATGCTTGTAAAACAATCAAGGTGCAATATCAGTCTTTAGTCAATGTCTTCAAACAATGCAACCTACTCCAGGGAAGATTTCATGAATGGGAAAATCAAAGTCTTTAGGCAAGTTCAAGTTCAAGTTTATTTACACTATTTTACAGAAGTTACATTACAAGAAATATATAAATATACAATGAGTTTTATATAATAAAAAAAACTAAATGGATAATTAATAGTCGTGTACGATACCCAAAGTAGCAAAGGCTTTTGAGTTGGGTATCGGCAAGCTTTGAGTATCGGCAAGCTTTAGGCATTGTGCAAGCTATGGTTCCAATATATGACAGCTTTTTCAAACTGATTACTTTTTAAATGCTGTACATACCATGTATGTGCTGTAAGTCAGCACTGTATCAATTGTCACTTATATTTTCAAGTTAATAGCCAAGGCATACCTGAACTAAGTCAGCTTCACGGATGACACAAGGAAGACTCTCCAACTGTTGCTTAAAGGCTTGTAGTTCATCTAGACTCAGTTTGGGTGCTTGTACAACTGATGTGGGCAAGTTATGGCGTGTTCTATGCTTTCTACTCACTAACTGTAGAGCTACACTGGCACACCTCTCTGCTTCAGCTAATGTAGACTTCAGTAACTGCAGAAGATCACAGTCTGGGAATTGACTCTGTTCTGCTGTGACTACAAGCTCCTTTAGTTCAGTAACACCTTAAAAAACGAAAAATGTTCATCAGCTGAAACTACACAACCATGTCATTATAGAGTGATGGCACTTAACCCATGAAACAAAATCTAATAGTCAGTGTCTAATAGTGGAATAAAAACAAAGAAAACAATGGAATTAGAGTCTACTGATATCTATTTGTCTAATATCTATTTCACGGTGCCATCACTCTAAATAATAAAATTTTAAAATGTTTTATAACTAATAACTTTGACACAAGTTTTCCTCCCTCCATGAATTTTAACTTAAAGTACAAATTACTTGACTGCATTTCCAACACCTTGTACACAATGAGTACAAATATAATGCATTTTAAAATTAACACTTCATAATGTAGTGTAGTACTTACCAACTTTGCTTTCACATGGTTCCAGAGACCTTTTCACTTCCCGCGCCCAGTTATCAAAGGAGTCTGCTCTCTTCTTGAGTTTAAGTAACATAGATGGTAATTCCTTTACAGAATATCTGTACCTAAATATATGATGGAATAATTTCTTTAAATAAGAGATAATTAACTTGCAATGTTTTAGGTGAATACTTGTCTAACCTGAGAGTTTTCTTTGAAGGTGGACAAGAACAAAGGTCACTGAAACAATCATTACATGCCAATCTCTCTGCAAAGAAAACAAATAAATTTGAACTTCAAAATAAAAATACACAGAAACCGTCATTAAAGGTTTGAATTGTTCCAATACTATTACAACTACAGTGAATACATTGTGAGATACATGGTAATAGTTTAGGATATGAGCCAGGAGACATTGTCTGTCAGTTGTTTGTAAGATGTCAGTTGCGTGACAATAATATCATCCTCCCCACCCCCCACCCCACAATCAGTGTTGTTGTATGTGGTCAAATTCCAGACCAGCCCCTTAAAAGAACTGGTAAACAACAATTTTGTCAACTTATCTATGTTACCTGGTTCACATGAACAGGTGACTGCAGACATAAAACAAGTTGTTTTGCAAACACTGCATTGTCTTTCATCATCAGGCAGTAGTTCAAAAGCCTCTGGACGCTCAAACTCCTTGGCATGTTTCCCTAACAAAGCCAATCTTCTTTTTGTCTCCCTCTCCACTATAGCAGAGAGTTCATCATACACAGCCTTAGCAAGGTCTAAATCAAGACCATCTGGGTCCGCAGCCATCTTACAGACCAGTTCTTCATGAGAGAATACAGGGTTTCTACTCATTTCTCTGTAATGTTCGATACATTGTCGTCCAATTGGGAGCTGCAAAAAATTGATTTCATTATTAAGATTGAGTCAGGATAATATTGTACAAACTAGAAGCTCAGGGTTTATGTTACGAAATACTGAGAGAAGCAAGTGTGGGTGTCTTGGAGGTTGCAGCTTTTGTTGGGTGGGGTGGGGGGAGTATGTGTATGCCTAGGAGGTTGCAGTTTCAGTTGCGGGGGAGGGGGTGGGGGTATGTGTTTGCGTAGGAGGTTGCAGTTTGAAGGGAGGGGTGGGG
>JAUUIK010179014.1:0-11031 GCA_032270385.1 Urticina crassicornis | reverse complement strand
GGCGCCGGTGCCGGGCGGGGGACGGCGCCGCGCGCCGCGGAGCCCACCTGCAGCGCGTACTTGGCCAGTGCGCCGCCGGCTACGCGCGGCGCGATGCGCGCCGGTTCACGCGTGGAGAGGTCGGCGTGCACGTCGATGCGGCGGGTGGCCACGTCGATGCGCACGCGGTCGCCTTCGCGCAGTCGGGCGATGGGGCCGCCGTGCGCGGCTTCGGGCGACACGTGGCCAACCATGAAGCCGTGGGTGGCGCCCGAGAAGCGGCCGTCGGTCACCAGCGCCACGTCGTTGCCCAGTCCTTGGCCCACCAGTGCGGCGGTAACGGCCAGCATCTCGCGCATGCCGGGGCCGCCGGCCGGGCCTTCGAAGCGGATCACCACCACGTCGCCGGCGCGGATCGCGCGCGCCTGCACGGCGGCAAAGGCGGCGTCCTCGGAATCGAACACGCGCGCGATGCCTTCGAAGGATTCGCGGCCGTGGCCGGCCAGCTTGACGATGCAGCCCTCGGGCGCCAGGTCGCCGTAGAGGATCGAATAGCCGCCGCGCGGCTTGATCGGGTCCGACACCGGGCGCACGCAGTCCTGCGGGCCGGCGGCCGGCGCGGCGTCGAGCTCGGCGAACAGCGTGCGGCCGGTCACCGTGGCCTCGTCTTCCAGCAGGCCGGCCGCACGCAGTTCATTCGCGACCAGGGCGCTGCCGCCCATGTCGAACATTTCGGCGGCGGTGTAGCGGCCGCCCGGCTTGAGGTCGGCGATGACGGGCGTGCGCGCCGCGGCTTCGAAGTCCTCCAGCGTGAAATCCACGCCCGCCTCGTGCGCGATCGCCAGCAGGTGCAGCGCCGCGTTGGTGGAGCCCGCCGTGGCCGACACCGCGCGCGCCGCGTTGGCGAACGCCGCTTTCGTCAGCACCTGCGAAGGCGTGGGGCCGCCGTCGCGCAGTCGCTGCATCACCAGCTGGCCGCAGGCGAACGCGGCCGCGCCCTTGCCGGGGTGCAGCGCCGGGATGTCGTTCAGGCCCAGCGGCGACAGGCCCAGGAAGGTCAGCACCATCGCCATCGTGTTGGCCGTGAACTGGCCGCCGCAGGCGCCGGCGCCCGGGCAGGCGGCGCGCTCCACTTCGGCCAGGCCGGCGTCGTCGAGGGTGCCGGCCGCGTGCGAACCCACCGCCTCGAACACGTCCTGGATGGTGACCTTCTTGCCCTTGCACTGCCCCGGCATGATCGTGCCGCCGTAAAGCACGGCGCTGGGCAGGTCCAGCCGTGCCAGCGCCATCGCAGCCGCCGGGATGGTCTTGTCGCAGCCCACCAGCACCACCACGCCGTCCAGGCAGTGGCCGCTGACGGCCAGTTCGATCGAATCGGCGATCACCTCGCGCGAGGCCAGCGAGGCGCGCATGCCGCTGCTCCCCATGGCGATGCCATCGGTGATCGCGATGGTGTTGAATTCGATCGGCGTGCCGCCCGCGGCCAGGATGCCGGCGCGCGCGTGCTGGGCCAGGTCGCGCAGGGTGAGGTTGCAGGGCGACACGTCCGACCACGTGTGCACCACCGCGATCAGCGGCTTGGCGATGGCGGCGTCGTCCAGCCCCGTGGCGCGCAGCATGGCGCGGGCGGGAGCGCGGGAGGGGCCGGTTTTTATCGCGTCGCTTTGCACTGGGGTGGGTCCGTCTGGTGTCCAGGGGGCCCCAAAACGAAGAACCCCGCGCCGTTTCCGGTGCGGGGTTCTAGTTTCGAGGGCTGTTTTACTTAGTCGCGCTCGTCTATTCCGCACCTGTGGGTGAGGTAATAAGGACGACGACGACAAGGGCCAGCGACGCGACCGGCGCGACGAGCTGCGCGACCGGGAGGGTCGTGCGCAGGGTCAGGGCGGTGGCGTGGGCGGCGGGCATGGATCGAGAGAACCACGGCCCCGCGCGGCTTGTCAATAGCCTGCGCGAAGATTTTTTGGCCAACGCCGGATTGGTGTTTCTACTCCAAACGGCCGTTGGCGGGGGCCGGCTGCACGGCGTAAACGCCCATGCCGCGGACCTCGCCCAGGCGGCGCAAACCGTGGCCGCTGCGGATTATCCGGCCCTCGAACTCGCCGGCCCGCTCGGTCGGGACGAGGTAGTAGATGCCGGGCTCGCCCTCGGCCAGTTCGTGGCGCAGGTCGTCGTCGAACGGGCCGGGCGCCGAGGCCACGCGGGTTTCCAGGTCGGCCAGGCTGATGGTTTCGACCTCGCTGCCGAGGTAGAAGCGCAGGCCGTAGCGCGCCTTGGTCTGCACGAACACCATCTCGGTGGGTGGCGCCGGCAGCAGCGGCCGCAGCTCGCTGGCCAGTTGGCGGGCGTCCTGGGCGTTGGGCAGGGTCGACAGGAAGACTTTCGCACCCAGCAGCGCCACCAGCCACATCGCCGCCAGCGTGGCCGCCGCGCGGCCCAGCGGCACGCGCGCCAGCGCCATGCCCACCAGCAGGCTGATCGGCACGAACAGCGGCAGCACGTAGAACGGCAGCCGTGACCGGGCCAGGAAAAACACCAGCAGCGGCAGGCCCAGCCAGAGCCACAGGAATCGTGACGCGGCCGGCATGGGCGCCGAGGCCTTGTCCTTCATGCGCCGCCACGCCGCCACCAGCGTCCACGGCAGCGCGCCCAGCAGCAGCGTCGGCAGGTAGACCACGAAACCGCCGTACCACTCGCCGTTGCGGTTGTGTTCGGTGCTGGCGATGCGCCCCACCACTTCGTCGCCGACGAAGTAGGGCAGCAGGTCGGGGTGGCGATGGATGATCCAGCCAAACCAGCTCAGGCCGATCACAGCGAACGCCAGCAGCCCCACCGGCCGCGTCACCAGCGCCAGGCTGCGCTGGCGCACATCCCACGCCGCGATGGCCAACAGCGGCAGCAGGCCCGGCGGCCCCTTCACCATGAACGCCAGCCCGAACAGCGCCCACATCGCGTCCAGCCAGCGCGCCGAACCGCCGCCGAAGCGGAAGCGCACGTAGGCCAGCATCGCTGCGGTCTCGACGAAGGTCAGCAGCGTATCGGTGGTGATGACCCCCGCAGCGAGGAAGGGCAGCGGGCTGCCGACGTACACCAGCGCCGGCAGCCACGCGCGCCCCGGCACCAGCGTGCGGCCCATCGAATACACCAGCGCCACGGTGAGCGCGAACGCCAGCGCCATCGGCAGCCGCAGCGACCACTCGCTGCGGCCGAAGACGTTGACGCTGGCGGCGATCGCCCAGTACGTCACCGGCGGCTTGGTGACGTGCATGGTTTCGTCGTTGCGGCGCGGCGTGAGGTAGTCGCCGCTGTCCACCATCTGCAGCGCCACGTTGCTGTAGCGGCCTTCGTCGGGGTCCCACAGTCCGCGCGCGCCCTGGAAGAACAGCGCCAGCACCAGCGCCAGCGCGAACGCCGCCAGCGGGCCGACCGGGAAGCGACTGCGGGAGGTCGGGGCGGGGATGGTGTCGTGTCTTGCGCGCCGGGCGGCACGATGATCGGTCGGGATGGCAGTCTAGAAGGGGCGGTGTTCGGGTTTCGTTAGCAGGCGTGGCCTTGTACGGCCCGCCCGGCACTTGACCGCGATGAAGGCGTGAACAACCATCGGGCATGACCGACATGATGCCCGCTGCTGCTACGGCGCCCGCCGACTTCGATTTCATCATCGGCGACTGGCGCGTGCTCCACCGCCGCCTCGACTCGCGGCTCACGGGCTGCACGGAGTGGACGGAATTCATCGGCACCTCGTCCACGCGCAAGATCCTCGAGGGCTTCGGCAACGTCGAGGACAATGTGCTGCACTTTCCCGAAGGGTCGGTGCGGGCGGCGGCGTTCCGGTCGTTTGATGCGGCATCGCGCGCGTGGTCGATCTGGTGGCTCGATGGCCGTGCGCCGCATCACCTGGATGTCCCGGTGGTGGGCGCTTTTGTAGACGGGGCCGGCGTCTTCCTCGCCCACGACACCCTGGACGGCCGTGCGATCAAGGTCCGTTTCACCTGGCACCCGAACCCCGGTGGCCATCCGCGCTGGGAGCAGGCCTTTTCCGGCGACGGCGGCGACACCTGGGAAACCAACTGGACCATGGAGTTCCAGCGCATCAAGCCCTGAGCGCTGCATTTGACGAAGGAGAGCGTGCTTGGAAGCACTGCAGTGGATTGGCATTGTCGTGGTGATCATCGGCGGCATCGGCACGCTGATCGCCGCGTTCTCAACCAGCGTGTGGTGGGGCCTGGGCTGCCTGCTGTTCTCGCCGGTGTCCCTTGTGTTCCTGATCCTGCACTGGGACGTCGCCAAGAATCCCTTCTTCCTGCAGCTGGCAGGCGTCGTGCTGATGTTCCTGGGCGGCTGGCCGTCTGAGCGGGTGATATGACGACGGGGGAAGACGCCGCACGGATGCCCGTCATCGTCGCGGCGATCTGCCTCGTCGTCTTGCTCATGCGGGCGACGGCCCTGCTGGTGGCCAGGCTGGGTTTGGCGATGCGCCACAAGTCCAAGAACACGGAGCATTGAAACGATGGAATTCACCGTAAGCCAAGCCCAGGCCGACATGCGGCGCGGCTACTACAGCGGCGCCGCCGGCATCCTGGCCTCGGCGCTGGCCTGGACGGCCGCCGCTGCCACCGCCGCGCTCGTGTCGCCGCAGAAAGCCATCTGGGTGCTGCTGGTGGGCGGCGCGCTGATCCACCCGGTGGGCTTGCTGATCTGCCGCCTGCTGGGCGCTGCGGGCAGCCACGCCAAGGGCAATCCGCTCGGGCTGCTGGCGGGCGCCAGCACGTTCTGGCTGATTTTCTGCCTGCCGCTGGCCTACGGGCTGGGGCTGCAGCAGCCCGCGTGGTTCTTCGCCGCGATGCTGCTGGTGATCGGCGGGCGCTACCTGGTGTTCGGCACGATCTACGGCCTGCGGCTTTACTGGGCGCTGGGGCTGGCGCTGGCTGGCGCGGGGTTTGCGCTGGCGTGGCTGGGCGTTGCCGCCCTGGTGATCGTGTCGGCGGGCGCGGCGGTCGAGTGGGTGTTTGGCGTGGCCTGTGTCGTCGAACACCGCCGGTGGCAGCCCTTGGCCGGCAGCAAATGAGAGTCGCCGTGGCCCTGCTGCTGGCTGCCGCGGCTGGCGGCTGCGCCACCGTTCCCGAGAAGGCGTGCGATCTCGATGACGTCGGCCTGTCGGTGCTGTTGAATCCACCGCCCGACACCGTCGGCCTTCAGGAACAGATCCGGAAGGAAATTCCCGCAGCGCTGGACCAGGAACGGCTGCACTGGGTGTGGCTGCAGTCCCGCCAGGGCGACCTCTACCTGTGCAGTTACCCTCGGCGCCCGGTGGTGACGGGGCACTGTGGGGCCACGGTGTACAACTTTGCAAAGACGCCGGATGGCTACGAAGGGACCACGATTTCGGTGGTCGCCTGCTAACCCTGGCGTGGGGAGATTGCTGATGGCGCCGATGCGCATGCATGTTTCGCCGCTGGCCCACGGGTTGGGTTCTGTTCCGGCCGTCGCTTCCAGAGTACGGTCACGGGCGAGCGGTGCTGCGCGATGGCTGGCCGCTGCTGTTTTTTGGTTGTCGGCAGGACTTTGCCTGGCCTGCACATCGCCGCCGCATACGCCAATGCGCGCCCAGCTCGAGGTGGCGACCACCATCGCTGTTTTCCAGCTCGAATCGTCCGAGTTCGTAGTCGAGCGGCTGGGCGAGGGTATCGATATGCCGTTGCTCAGGGGGCGGCTGAAAATGGTCGAAACCCTCAAGGGACCTCCGGCCCGTTTCACCCGCTATGAACTCAGCGTCGCCTGCAATGACCTGCGGATGGACGTTGGCGACTACTTCCTGCTCGCCACCAACCAGCATGGCAGCCTCCTGCGCCTGGGTTCCGCGGACGCAACGCTGATGTTTGTGGCAACGCCCTATTCCAGGACCCGGCTGGACACGCGGGAGCTGCGGGCGGTGCGGGCGTTCCTCAAAGGCAGGCCGCTTCCAGCCAGTTTCGGTTTGCAGGCGGCGCCTCATACGCAGAAGTACTTCCTGCCGCCGCCACCCGGTGCTGACCGCCAGAGCCAAAAAGGAGTCGAAAGATGAGGGTCCTCGTCTTCGGCAACTCCGGCTCGGGAAAATCCACGCTGGCCGCGCGCCTGGCGCAGGCGCACGCGCTGGCCCATCTGGATCTGGATACGATCGTCTGGGAGCCCGGGAAGATTGCCGTGGCGCGCGCGCCGGAGGCCATTGCCGCATCGCTGCAGCATTTCATCGCCAGCCACGAGCGCTGGGTGATCGAAGGCTGCTACGGCGAGCTGGTGGAAATGGCCGCCGGGCACTGCAGCGAACTGGTGTTCCTCAACCCCGGGCGCGACGCCTGCCTGGACAACAACCGGCGCCGCCCCTGGGAGCCGCACAAGTACGCCAGAAAGCAGGAACAGGACGCCATGCTGGCCAACCTGCAGGCCTGGGTGTCTGGATACTATGAGCGCGAGGATGCGTGGTCGTACCGGGCGCACCGGCGCATATTCGATGCGTTCGGCGGCCGCAAGTCCGAACACGTCGCGCCCGTC
This sequence comes from Urticina crassicornis, assembly GCA_032270385.1. NCBI lineage: Eukaryota > Metazoa > Cnidaria > Anthozoa > Actiniaria > Actiniidae > Urticina > Urticina crassicornis. The sequence continues at coordinate 4,521 of JAUUIK010179014.1, read as the reverse complement.
GCTGATGTCCGCGTCACCGGAGAGATCTGATGAAACAGCTGACCGCTGGCATGCCGGCGCGTGCCCTTCCGTCACCGCGGCGCGCCTGCGCGTGCAGGCTCGCGATCATATTTTGTTTCCTGCTTCTCGCCCCGCTGCAGGCGGCGGCCGTGGGCGCGGAGGACACCGGATATTTCGGCCGCAACCAGGCCGGTGGGTTGGTGCGACTGGACTTCCTGACCGACCCCGAGTCGTGGGCCGGGGAAGGTTCCGTGTACGGCTCGCGCTCGGTGGCGGCCCTGGCGTTCTGCGCGTTCGTGTTCCGGCCCGAGGCCCCTGACGAGCTGCACTGCGCCCCTGCGCGCGGCCAGCCAGCCACCGTGGTCTATCGCGCCCCGGCCGCGGGCGACGACGCCCCCGTTTTCGACGCGCCCACGCCGGACGCTGCCCGGTACCGTTCGATCGCGCGCGAAGCAAAGCTGGGCAACGGCGACCGCCGCGGCGATGCCACGCTGGTGCGCATCCTGGCGTGCACGCAGGGCTGCACGCCGGCGGTGCCGGGGCAGCTATTCGAAGTGGCGACCTACGACTAGCGGCGGCCCCCGGCGCCGACCGCCGGGGTAAGCTTGCCGCCGTGGAGTCCTGAACCGGGGAGCAGGGGCCTGGTCAAGCTGTTGCGCAACATCTTTGCGGTGCTTGCCGGCGTGGTGGTCGGCAGCGTGGTCAACATGGCCATCGTGATGGCCGGACCGAGTCTGATTCCGCCGCCTGAAGGCGCGGACATGATGACGCCGGAGGGCATCGCTGCCGCGATGTCGCTGCTCGAGCCCCGGCACTTCATCGCGCCGTTCCTGGCGCACGCGCTGGGCACGCTGGTGGGTGCCTTCGTGGCCTACCTGGTCGCGGCCAGCCACAAGGCCAGGTTCGCCTACGCCATCGGCGTGATCTTCCTGGCCGGCGGCATCGCGGCCTGCTTCATGATTCCCGCGCCGGCCTGGTTCATGGCGCTGGACCTGGTGCTGGCCTACCTGCCGATGGCGTGGCTGGCGGTGCGCATCGGCGCCCGCGTGGCATCCCCCAAGGCGGCGTGAACGTGGGCGCGCCCGCCACCCTTCGGCTCAGGCCCAGCCCGTGGAAACACCTGGCGCTGATGATGCTCAGCGCGGGGTTCGTGACGATGGGCGGTTTCCTCGTGGCCCAAGGCCAGGCCTTCGGTTGGCTCTGCATCGCCTTTTTCGGCCTCGGCGTCGTGGTGGCCATCGTCTCGCTGCTGCCGGGCGCCAGCTACCTGGAGCTGCGGCGCGACGGATTCGAGTTCAGCTCGCTGTATCGCAAGTGGTTCCAGCGCTGGTCGGACGTGGAGGAATTCTTCCCGCGGCGCATCGCCACCAACGTGATGGTGTGCTGGAACTTCGCGCCCGGCTACGTGGGCCAGCCGCGCGGGCGCAAACTGTCCGCCGGGCTGACGGGCGTGGAAGCGGGGCTGCCGGACACCTACGGCATGCCGGCGGCCGAGCTTGCGTCGCTGATGAACCGGTGGCGCGTGGATGACCGCGGCGCGCATTCGGCGCCCGGTCTCTCCGCCGAGGGCTGAGCCTTCGTCCGCACATGTCCCGGTCGTCGGCAGCGTTACGTTGGGTCCTGTGGCTGCTTGCCGCCGGCGCAGGCGTGGTGGCGCTGGCCCTTGGCGTGCTGTGGGTCCAGGCGGCGCGACTTCCCTACAACCCGCAGGGGCGGCATTTCGCCGATGGCGTGGTGCATCACGCGCAGGCCGTGCCGGTGTATGGCGGCCTGGCCGCGCTGTGCCTGGCGGCGGCCATCGCGCTTGCGTGGCTGGGCCTGCGGCTTGGCCGTCGGAAGTGACGCACGGGCGCCTTGCGGCCCGTCGTGTTCTGGATGACGGTCCGCGGCGACTCGCGTAACCTTGCGGCCCGATCCTCCCCGCGGCGACATCATGGCCATGCGTAAACTCCCGGCAGCGGCGCTGCTTCTTTGGGTGGCCTTCGCAGGCCGCGCGGCGGCCCAGGTGGCGTACATCGGAACGTCCGAGGACGCAGACCCGGCCGATGTGGCGGTGCTGCTCTGGACGCCGGGCGAGCAGCCGACCGGCAAAGTGAAGCTGGTGATTGCCGACATCACGCCCGAGCGCGAATACCGGCCCGGCGGCCTGCCCGGCTACAACCAGCCGAAATTCGATATCCAGACCCAGCGGGCGGCCGTCGTTGCTCCGGGCCGCTACGTCATCGTGGCCTACTGCGTCTACACCCTGCGGGATGTGCGCAAGATTGCGCGACTGGACGCGACTGCCGGCAGCACGCATGTCATTTCCTGCGAGGGCGCCACCATCCGCAAGGCCAGGCTGCGGGTCCGTACGTAGTTTCGCAGGCAAAAAAACACCCCGCCGAAGCGGGGTGTCTTCATTTCAACCGTGGCTGCGGATCAGAGCAGCGGGATCAGCAGCAGCGCCACGATGTTGATGATCTTGATCAGCGGGTTGATGGCCGGGCCCGCGGTGTCCTTGTACGGGTCGCCGACGGTGTCGCCGGTGACCGCGGCCTTGTGGGCTTCGCTGCCCTTGCCGCCGTGGTGGCCTTCCTCGATGTACTTCTTGGCGTTGTCCCAGGCGCCGCCGCCGGTGCACATGGAGATGGCGACGAACAGGCCGGTCACGATCGTGCCCATCAGCAGGCCGCCCAGCGCGTCCGCGCCCAGCGTGACGCCGACGATGATCGGGATGAACAGCGGCAGCATCGAGGGGATGATCATTTCGCGGATGGCCGACTTGGTCAGCAGGTCCACGGCCTTGTCGTACTCGGGCTTGCCGGTGCCTTCCATGATGCCGGGGATTTCCCGGAACTGGCGCCGCACTTCCTCCACCACCGCACCCGCGGCGCGGCCCACGGCCTGCATGGCGAAGGCGCCGAACAGGTAGGGGATCATGCCGCCGATCATCAGGCCGATCACCACGTCCGGGTTGTCGAGCGAGAAGTTCACCACCTGGTCGGTGCCGGCGTATTTTTCACCCAGCTTGTGCGAGTAATCCGCGAACAGCACCAGCGCGGCCAGGCCCGCCGAACCGATGGCGTAACCCTTGGTGACGGCCTTGGTGGTGTTGCCCACGGCGTCCAGGGCGTCGGTGGTCTTGCGGATTTCCTTGTCCATGCCCGACATCTCGGCGATGCCGCCCGCGTTGTCGGTGATGGGGCCGTAGGCATCCAGCGCCACGATCATGCCCGCCATGGACAGCATGGACGTGGCCGCGATGGCGATGCCGAACAGGCCGGCGATGTCGTAGCAGAACCAGATGGACGCCGCGACGGCCAGCACCGGCGCCGCCGTGGACTTCATCGACACGGCGAGGCCGGCGATGACGTTGGTGCCGTGGCCGGTTTCGCTGGCCTTGGCCACCTGCTGCACCGGGCCGTATTCGGTGGCGGTGTAGTACTCGGTGATCACCACCATCGCCGCCGTCAGCACCAGGCCGATCAGGGCGCAGTAGAACAGCGGCATGGCCAGCTCGGACGAGAACATCTCGTTGCTGACCCAGTAGAACGCACCGGCCGCCAGCACGCCCGACACGGCCAGGCCGCGGTAGAGCGCGTTCATGATCTTGCCGCCTTCGCGCACGCTCACGAAGAACGTGCCGACGATCGAGGCGATGATGGACACCGCGCCCAGCACCATCGGGTACACCACGCCGGCCCAGCCGTAGGTGGCAAACGCGATGCCGGCGATCAGCATCGAAGCGATCACGGTGACGGCGTAGGTTTCGAACAGGTCGGCCGCCATGCCGGCGCAGTCACCCACGTTGTCGCCCACGTTGTCGGCGATCACGGCCGGGTTGCGCGGGTCGTCCTCGGGGATGCCGGCTTCCACCTTGCCCACCAGGTCGGCGCCGACGTCGGCGCCCTTGGTGAAGATGCCGCCGCCCAGGCGCGCGAAGATCGAGATCAGCGAGCTGCCGAAGGCCAGGCCGATCATCGGCTGCAGGGCCGCGTTGACGGCTTCGGCCGTCTGCGCGCCGCTGCCGCCCAGCACGTACCAGAAGTAGCCCGCCACGCCCAGCAGGCCCAGGCCCACCACCAGCATGCCGGTGATGGCGCCGCCCTTGAAGCTGACGTTGAGCGCGGAGTTCAGGCTCACCGTGGCCGCTTGCGCCGTGCGCACGTTGGCGCGCACCGAGACGAACATGCCGATGAAGCCCGCCAGGCCCGACAGCACCGCGCCGATGGCAAAGCCGATCGCCGTGGGCCAGCCCAGCTGCGGCACGAAGCCGATCACCAGGAACAGGATCACGCCGACGATGGCGATGGTGCGGTACTGGCGGCGCAGGTAGGCGCCGGCGCCTTCCTGGATGGCCGCGGCGATCTTCTGCATCTTCTCGTTGCCGGCCGGCTGGCCGACGATCCATTTCGCGACGACGATGCCGTAAAGGATGGCGATGGCCGCACAGGCCAGCGCGAGGTGCATTCCGTATTGCTCGAACATGTAAACCCTCCCCAGAGTTCAACAATTGAACAAACATAAGCGGCCGAACGGCCG
>JAUUIK010178681.1:0-11048 GCA_032270385.1 Urticina crassicornis | reverse complement strand
GGTATACTGTATAATGTTGGATAACAGTACTTTCAAGGCTTTCATGTGAGTTATTCATGGTATAGATACAATGTATAGGGTATAATGTTGGATAACAGTACTTTCAAGGCTTTCATGTGAGTTATTCATGGTATTGATACAATGTATACTGTATAATGTTGGATGACCTTTGGACACTGGCCTTATTATATTATTGGTTCATATTATTACCTTCTTCTTTTTAGTTTTGTATCCAGCATATGTGGTTTCTAAATCTTCTTCTTCTTTCTCTTCTTCCGATGAATACTATAATGTATAAATTAAGTTAGTTATAGTTCATTACATAGAACTCTTTTATTTCAAAATCAGGCGCAAGCCAAGGTTCCACAATTTCCTGCTTCCTATTACTGTTATAAACAAGACCTCTAAATGAAAACAGACACCTTGCACAGCTATCCCTCAGCATGTCTACTCAATACAGGTTTGGATATACTTCTACTTTTAATTAGAATAAATTAAATAAATAAAATAAAATAATGAATTTTAATGAATTAATGAATTAATCTTAATTTAATTAATTAATCTTAACTAGATTAATTTAATTTTACTTGGTTTTAATTTTTGATTTGAATAGGAAAAGTGTTCTTACAAAAGAAATGAGTATACTAGTACTGTACTGTCTCTAAACCTGACAGAAAACATACAAAAACAAATTTGAATTATACAAATGTAACACAGTGAGGTAAATGAGAAATCTCACCTCCATTGCATCAGGATTAACTTCCATCAACTCCCCTCTTTTGCCTGCTGATTTAGTTACCTATTTTTGACAGACAAAGAAACAACTGTCATCATATACATGAGAGCATATTTGAGCAGATGCCTCTACACATGAATTGTTGAGCACATTGTTGATAAACATTGGCTTTATGATGCTAATATGCCAACCAAAACTCACAATAGATGTTGCACCTTGCTTTGTGTTATAAGCCAATTAATCTCTAGTTGGTATTTTAGATAACAATGACTTACGTCATAATGGCCTTGCCTTTATGTTCCCGATAAAATGTACATTTCAGGTAATTTTAATTTTAATTTTTCAGAGATTTTAAAATTACCAGAAATGCCATTTTACCTAAAACATATACAAGAACAAAGCTGTGAACAGCAGAGGATATTTCAGAAAACAAAATGGAAGGGAGTCATCAGGATGGCAAACTTACAGCAGGTTTCTTGGACACCACATGAGTCACATGAGTAGTCTTTCCTTTCCCAAGCTTCTTATGTGCAAGAGGATTTGCTTTTTTAACCTTATGGAAAAAAAACAGTTTTACTTAGAAGCATAAACTAAATTCATAGTAAAGGTTGTTTACATGGACAATGTTTTTATTCGAAAATTTTCATTTTCTATCCTTTAACACAGCAACCATTTAATTAACAAATAAAGAAGGCTAAGCCATGTTTTAACATTTTTAACATTTCTCAAGTGTTTTCAAATGTCTGGAGAGTTTTATCACAGTATAAAACATGGCTTAGCCTTCTTTACTTGCTTTATGGTATAGATTTATATCACGAAAAAGTTACGAAAAGCATGTTGAAAACAATAAAACATGCTCTAGTGATAAAACAGCCAATCAGTGCACAGGCTAGATCGTATCTATGTTATATACTCTGATAAAACAGGCCTGTTTATCCAATCAGTGCGTGCGTTTGATTGTATCTATGTTATAATTTGTTATAATAAAGCTATTATATTAGACTAGGTAATCAAATGGTGAAAGTGAAATTAGGGATACATTTAAGGTGTTTGTCATAATATTCATATGGTGCATCATGTCATACCTTGCTATTAACTATGGCCATAAATGCATCAAGAGGATCAACATCCTCATCCTCATCCTAAAATTGAAACATCAGATGCGAGATTATGGGAAAACATTATAAGTACATCCCAGCATCCTCTGGCCTACTTGCTACCCCCAAAAAGGCTAGGTTTTTAATTAGTTAGTCTTAGTATTACAGTGTTCTAGCCAGACCTTCAAAACGAGAGGGCGGAATATTTGCATATCATTAATACTCATGAAGTCGAGAAGGACTGGTAACTAGTTCTTGCACGTGCTCAAGGTGACAAAATGGCCGCCATCACCGAAGTAAAAACAATCTTTCCCAGCAGTTTTCTTTGTGTTGGCTTGTCATATCATCGTTTTTTTAACATAACAAAATTTGGGACTCGTGTAAAAGTTGTTTCACTCTTTAAAAAATGAATAGAAAGTATGGAAAAACGAAAGGGCGCTCGATTAAACGAGAGGGCGCTGGGGAAAATGTGAGGGCGCCGGGAAAAACGAGAGGGCGGAGCGCCCTCTCGTTTAGCGTTAGCTAGAACACTGTATTATATAGATATAATTTACTTAATTTTTAGTATAAATTTGTAATTAAGAACGTTTGTTTCTTAAAATAAAGTGCTATTATTAAAATTGAAAGAAAAACAACATTAAAAGTCTTAATCAATAAAAGGTCAAGAAACTCATTCCAATATCTTACTCTTACCTCATCTTGTTCATTCCCATTTGAAATATCTGTTTTATCCTCTGCAAATTAATTATACCAAATTCATACTTTGTAAGGAATTGGCTTTTTGATACTACTAAAACTCCCATGAAAAATATCAAAAATTTATGTTAAATACATTATCACAATCAGTACAGCACTAACCTGTGTCCTCATCTTTATCTTCCTAAAATTTTGGAAAACAAAAAAATTTAATGTGACTTCACTGTCTATCAGATATTAAATTAACTTATGAGTTATTTCACAAAAGTTGTTGTGCGAACAACAAGGCAGTTGTGTTGTCTGTACTATGTACTAGCCTTCTCTGCGGGCTCTTAGTTATCTATCTCTGTGTATCTCTTTTGGCTGTGGGCTTCCTGTGACAAAGGGCAGAAATTAGGTTGACCACAGGTAGACCACAAAGAGATATAAAGCGATATAATCACAGAGAGACACCTGCAGAGGAGGCTAACTGTGTATGAATGTGCAATTATGTTGTACCGCTGTTGTTAATGAAATCTACCTAATGCAGATTTAGTACAGGTACAGGACACTGATCTGCATGTCAGAACAGATATACATGTACATGTATATAATTGGCCCACCATTCATAATCAGGCTTGTCATATTATGGGTTATCTTTCCAAAACATTTCCTCTACAAGATGTCTACATACTTGAAACAGATTAGTTAAAGTCTAGTTAACAAACAAAAGAAAATGCCATGGTAACCTCGTCAATAACATTGTCAGCTTCATCATCTTCCTCGTCATCTTCCAGACTCCAGGTTTTATTCTTTCTTATTTCTTGAACTCGTTTTTGAGCATCTTGCACTTCTTGCTCTCGTTTCTTTTTTGCTCTCCAGGCTTCTACCCTGTTGAATGAAGACAGTTCAGCTTTATCAGTTCTGCATGTGCATGTGTATTAATACATGTAAGTATTATTATCATACAGGGTTATATATAAGTACTACACATATTAATTATTAGCTTTATTCTATGTTGTCCCCATCTCATAGTTCAAAATTTTCATATAATTTATAGGGACTAATACAGAGGGAGAATAGAAACCCTTAGCTTCCTACCTTAAGGACAAAAGCCCATATTAGAATGATATGTGTTATGCTTTCTTTTTGCTGTAGGACTATAATGTAGAACTACATCACACTAATACATCATACGTAAGCAGAGGCGTTTTTCTGTTCCTTTGTGCCAAACCAACAGATATAAGAACAGCTTCATGATTGCAGGCTCATTGAATTATGATGAAATTAATTACATACATCAAACACACTAAATTATGACACTACCTTTCTCTTCTTTTCTGCATTTCAAATTCAAGCTGTGTTTGCTCTGAAATCTGAACATGCAAAACCAATAATTAGGATCATGATCATTCAGAAACCCATGATTAGCTTTCAAAGATTACAAAAATGTGACAATATGTATATTGGTTACATGTATGTAAAAAGCATATACATGTAATAGCATGCAATGGTATCAGCACTTTATATTTCAGGATGTACCTTATCAATCTCTTCAGATGGTGTTTCTTTCTCTGACTGCAGTATATCAACAACAACAAAAATTACTAAAGATTTAATTATCTAACACAGGAATGTTCAACAAATAAAATGTGTGTGTTCACCTCTTTGCTCTTTTTGTCTTTGTCTGATATTTCCTCGTCATCCTGTTTTCGCCTATCTTTACTGAATAACAAAAAAAAACAGTGTAAAGATAAACAACATAGTTTTTCACTTGACATATAAATGTATAATGCCTGGTTCAAACATCAAACTTTTTATGTATTGTTGAATTATCTTTTCTTTCTAATTCATTTGGTACATGAAAAGTTTAACCTCTGACCAGGGCCTAAAGGCAATGTTAAACAGGACGGTTTTCAAGGACCATTTTTCCCACAACAATTTTACAATGAAGGATTTGTTTTGATCAAACTCATTAAAGTGAGGTAGGGCTTGACCCTCTTAACAATTTTCCAGGGGTTAAGTGAAATAAAAAAACAGCTCAGCACCAAAAATATAATAATAATAATAATAACTTTGTTTTGTATTTATGAATGCATGTCTATGACATTTTTACAAGCACTGTACATGTACAATTTTTTTTTATTCTCAAAATTTCAACAATCCATGACACGTTACTGCCAGAGCACCTCTGGTAGCCAGCTCTGATATAAAAAAGACTACAAGTGTACACAACACTTTGGTCTAGTTTACCTGCTTTTAGATTTTTTGTTTTCTCTTTCCCTACTTCTTGATCTCGATTTTGAAGAACTGTTACTTCTGCTCCGTGATTTCCTTTTCTTCTCCCTGCTGCGACGACGTCGTTTTCTTTCTATGCTTTTGCTGCGTGATCTATGTTTCTTGTTCCTTCTTTCAGAACTGCTGCTTCTACTGCGACTTCTACTTGATGAACTACTGCTTGATGAACTACTATGTGTTCTCTTTCTAATTTTATCTTTTGTTCTCTTCTTATCTCGGTCCCTTGCCCTGGACTTCTCCCTTTCCTTTGCTCTCTCCCTCTCCCTCTCTCTGTCCCGTTCTCTTCTACGCTCTTGATCTCTATCTCGGTTTCTTTCTTTGTCTCTACTTCTTGAACGTTTTCTTCTATCTCTTTCTGTACTTCTTGAGCGTCGACTTCTTTCATAGCTCGGAGATGCTGATCGTCTGCTCCGCCTGATTATAATGATTTTTCTAATTAAGCTTAATTAACATAAGAAATAAAATAATCCATACAAGAACCACTTAACGCAAATTTAGTAATGATTAATTGCGGAAACATTCAAATATTTCTACTTCTTTGAAAAAGAAAAATTTACAAATCAATTTAGGCTTACAACTTTTACACAGGAGCACATTAAAGTGACGAACCTGGTATCACGACCCATGGTTATAAAGTATTCCCTCAGCTAAACGTCACCATTTCCTGATAAAGTAATAAAAAACATGTTTTAGATAAAGAGTTCAGATTATTACTTAAGTTATTATCCACTCCAAATGAAAATGTCCACTTCTAAAATAAATAAATTTGTTAACACGCAATACTAAAGTACGAATATCAGACATAAACAATCAAGTATATCTTGAACAAAACACGACAACAGGCATTGATTTTACGCTTTAAGTCACATTCAGTCTAAAACAACAGTAAAATTCTGTGTAAAAATAAGAACTTTATATTTTAATAGCGTGCACATGGCTACAGCTAGCGATGTTAGTAGATCAGTATTATTTGCAAATATCAGTATAACAAACACGCAAAATCGAAAACAAACAAAATCATCTATTGGATAATAATCTAAGAGCAAGCATACCTTTTGGAATAAAGCTTATAATAGAAGTAAGAGAATTTTAAGATAACAAAAATGTTTATAAATACCAAAATGTGTTTTAGAAACGTCAAATAAAGAACAGCGGTGAGATGTGTTAACACATGCGTACTACGTTCAGATCTCCGAATGTCCCGGATGCGAGACCAATCAACTTAGCACAGGGAGCCCAAGCTCGGTGTTTTCTGTAATCTGTATATTTTTTCAAATAAATCTTTAAAATGGAGCTGATACTACGTAATTAGAACCAAAGTCATTATAAATGAAGCATTATATATATATTTTTTTTTTTCAGAGCAAAATATCTTGCGAATCAAAGAAACATGTTTGGTATAGTTGTGATGTCAGCGGTTTGTTTACGAAGCAGAAAGACAAGAAAGACGAGAGAGTCAGAGTGAATGAAAGCGAAAGATTCATCCTGAGCAGAGCTTCAGAACTATAATGGTTTTCAGCAATCACTTATCCCTCTTCCACAATGGGAATATCATTCACTTACAGGAAACACTAGTCAAACGTTTTTCAGTTCTTAAATATAATCATTGGAGGTGTTTCCGAATGACTTCCTCAGTGAATAAATGAATGGATGGCCCCTGGGTAAGCAAAACTATAATTCAGTAGAACGAATATTATATTATGCAGATGTATTTATGAGGCACACGTGTTGTTATAGTTTTTGAAGGTATTTTCTTTCATACAGACAGATATTTATAGAATGGCGCGATTACTGATTGGCTCATTACAACACAATAGTATTCTTGCCCCTAAAGTCGCAAAACATCTGTCTGTTAAAAACGTATAGCGTTGTATGTGTATATAGACAGGTTTAATACTTGAAATTATTCATGTTGAGCCTACAGCTTACGGACCGTCAGTGCGTTTTGTCTGAATGTGAAACCGAAGTTGAACTGTTTATATGGATCAAAGATTTATATTGTGATAAGGTTTAATAATCCAATATGTATCCAGAAAGGTGATAATCGTGAGTTTATACTGACACTCTTTATTTAACACCTGAACAACGAACTTGGTCACTCTGGGAGCTCGTCTAGTTAGGTCACTTTAGTGTGGTTTTGATGTTCATTTGGAGATGTTGATCAAGGATTATACTACTGCTATCTGGACATACACTCCATACCAAAAGACTGTGTCAGAACTTAAACAACCAGACTTGACCTTTACTACGAATGCTGCGAGAGTATATGATTTCTAATTTGAAGTCATAAAGCGACAACAACAGCAGTGACATGGAGAAGATCACGAACATAGTTAGAGAAACCCCTAAAAATAGCATCTAAACTCAAATCAACGAACACAGAGAGAAGGATTCTATCGGCAGGGGTCAGTATAATGGAAGATGAAGATTCCGTAAAGGGGCCTAGAGGAAACAGGATGTCAACTAGCGATTCATTACTCCAGAAAATGAATGTTTCCCCCGAGATTGGTTCAAGTGACACGGCCACGGTGAACAAAAGCCAGGCGATGTTTATGAAAGAATATATATCGAAAAACCCTAAACCAGAAAGGCATGATTCTACAAAATTTAAATCTCATAAGTGTACTGTTTATAAAGATCTGGCGACTCACGAAAGTCCAAGTAATGTTATACACAAACCTTTACGTCTTCTAGAATGTACTGATAATTGTTACGTCACCGATGTAAAGAAAATATCAAAACGGTGCCCTGAAGATGCGGAGCCGAAAATCGCGACATCAAATAAAACGAAGACTGTTATAATTCATGCGTCAGGAATAAAACCCCCATCAATTGCTATTACTACAGACAAAAGCTGTCAAGTTGAAAGCTTCTCGAATGTCAGTAAACAAACGGAAGAGGAAATACACGCCAAACGCGACGAAGAGTCGTTGGAAACTATGCGAGAAAGAATCGCATCTTACATAAGTTACTCAGGAAGTAGTGAGTCCAGTTCTTCCGACTGTGAAACTTCAGATTTGAACCACCAAGAGCAGAATAGTTTTCAAATAAATAAAACCATTCAGAGAAAAGACCCGAGCTGTCATACACTAATAAAAGAAAATGGAGTGAACAGCAAAAGCTCGTGCAGCCGAGGATTGAAACCTGTGGATAATACGATAGCTAATCACGACTCTACAGGCATCGAAGAAAGCTTCATTGATGAGAAATTTAGGAAATTTAGTATGAGATGGAATGTTATGGCAAAACATGCAGATCACGACATAAACACCGGAACACCTGCAGAAGGCTTGTGCAACGATGCAATAACCAACAATGCCTACACAACGTCTCCCAAACAATGCTCACTACGATGCTCGTCGAAAGCTTCTTCGATTATCCTTGGAGGTAAACTCCAAGCAGGGACAAACTATGATAATATGTGTGCAAATGACGACGACGACGATAATTGTAAAAGCCAAAATGAAACGAGAAATTTGTCAATTAATGACTACGATAACAGGTGCCTAGATGACAAAAGAACGACATCAAGACAGCATGACAGCTCTGGGGATGACAGTATTCATTGCGCGAAACCGGCAAGAGATAATACCTTAGGCTTACCCGATAAATGTTCAAAAGGAAAATACGATGAAGGGACAATTGGAAAATCAAAAGCGAAATACCCTCACGATACAAAAGAGAAAGATGGAAATTGGGCGAAAAGAAGTGATTGTTCTAGAATTTTGTTTTCGATGGAGAAAGTTTCTGAAGATAGAAAAAAGAACGATACTGAGAAGAAAAACGATTTGACAAGGGAGAAAAGCCCACAGGGCAGGAGCCAGAGATTGGAGAATGCAAACAGCAACAGGACGCTTAGATCTACTAATTTCGGTCAAACTTTGGAAAGACCCTTGAGGAATCGTGATTCAAGGGACAGAAGCAGGAGTCCTAGATATAGAAATTCAGAAGACAATAGTCACGGCAAATGTGATACGAGTTTAAGAACAACGAGCCCTATGCGGAAGTACTCGAAAAACACAACTTCCGTCCATCATTCCATGCATAATTCCGAAGAACGAAGGTCAGACGAAAGTCATTCTAATACCAAAAGTTCTAGTGGTAGAGAAACCATAAACTCCAGGAAGAAAGATCGTTTTGAAAGTCAAGTTGCACCGGAAACGACAAGTCACAAAAGTACCGTTCGTAAAGGTTTGAAATATCAAAATCATAACAACAGCAATGTCGTAAATAAACAGACCGTAGAAAGAATCACAAAGAATGTGTGGTCTGAAAATAACAACTCAAAAACCTTCCACAGTACGAAGGAACCAGTAAATAAAGAAGAAATGGAGAATGATGATGAAATGAAGAATAATTCACGACACCACAATTCAAGACAAAGTGTTTGTTTAGAAAAGGACCGTAGGCAAAGTCGTCAGTCGCGAGAAAGTACGTCTCTGGAGAGAGAGCCAAGCTATGCAAATGGAGAGCAGAGAAGAAGAGATAGCACGTCTCGAGAAAAGGAACTAAGATACAGTAGAAGGTTTCGAGCACCAGTTTCAGGGCGTAGAATGCAACGAGAACGATTCGGTAGAGGAAGGCTGACATCTTTTGAGTCTTGGATTGATAATATCGTCGTTAAGATTGCTGATCCTCCAAGAGGACCTATCCGAAAAAGGCCAACATTTGCTGATAGAGGTGTCTTTAAACGGAGGAAAGCTGTAAGCTCCAGTAAGAGGAACGACAGAATATCGACAGAACCATCCAAGCTAGAGGACAGATCAGAAAACGATGCAGATGGTTCTAATAAGAGGAAAAGACGGTGGACGTACAGGGACTATATCAAGCAAAGTGATGGAAGTTTGAGAAGAAAGAGAATGTTAAGTGACGATGAAGAACATTCTAGCTGGAAAGGGTGGGTTGACATTTGAAAATATTGAGATTTGGTTCTGGGTCCGAACAAAACGTAGATTTGTTGTTGTTGAGGTCAGAACATAATGTATCTTTTGCTGCATGGCATTCCAGGATATTTTTGTGCCTTATCTTTATCCCATGCATGCATAACTGAGCTTTTTGGGGATATTACACTTGGGCTGCTTATATTTCCCTCGAGCAGTCCCCCTTCCCTCCACGTCCCGCGGGATTACTCGAACGTGTGGATGGGGTTAGTTGACAACTGACAAATGCCCAAACTCTTAGTTGACAACTGACAAATGGCCCAATTTTTTTAGCTGACAACTAAAAATCGGGTACCCCCATCCACACACTTATACTCCACCTTGGAATAGGCCTTTCCAAAGATACAGTCGAATGCACATGTACTATCCAATGCCTCGGTTTGGATACAAATTATCGTGTACTGAGTATTAAAGGTCTATTTATGGCAGAATTAAACCATGGAGAACCATGGAGAACCTTTCGACAGCCTCTCAATTCGATTTTATTAAACGATTGTATTTTTTGTCGTAAACCTTTATTATCATATAGATAATTTAACGTAACTAACGTTATAAGTGCAGACACTTATATACCATTGAAACAAGATAACCATAAAATAGCGCAAAACCGTGTGTTTAATCAGTGCGTGCATGCTATTTATTAGTAGTTCATACTTGTTTGACGAGTTTAATGTTTGTAATCTTATATACTAACTCACCCTACCGTGCAATATTCCATTCAGTAGTTATGACGAGGAAGGAACGATGCCATACCAAGGATACGCGGACAGTCAGGTCCAGTCCCTGCTCAAGCAGTTGTGTGGGGATTACGTAACCAAATTGTATTCAAGAGAGGCGGATCTCGAGGATGGATCTTCGCGCACTTCCCACAATGCACCTCAAAGTGAACAGGATTTGCAAAGTCACCGAGCTTGGTATATGACTTCGAGTGTAAGTAATTTTATGTTTTAGGTATACAAAGCCATCTGCCATGCGTGCTCGTGGGTGTGAACTTCACTAGCAGCGCAGATCTTCAGCTGTTAAGCTAACAGTACAATGAAAAGTGGTCAAATGTTGAGTTTGGTTTTTATCACTTTCTAGTGGTTTTCTTCCTTTCTCACAGTTTTTTTTCAATTTTCCTTAGGAATGGATTAATCATGGAGTTCAAGCCTCTACAGATGATGGTAAGCCGGTATTTTCTTTTGTAAATATGACGTAGCATGATTCATTTGATTGCCGGATTGAATTCCTTCCTTCCTTCCTTCCTTCCTTCCTTCCTTCCTTCCTTCCTTCCTTCCTTCCTTCCTTCCTTCCTTCCTTCCT
>JAUUIK010178571.1:0-11060 GCA_032270385.1 Urticina crassicornis | reverse complement strand
AAAGAAGATAAATTGAAGCGAGTGCATTTGTCCGTCTCTTTGGAGAATTCTCGAAAATTCGAAAAATTCTAACTAATGGCAATTACAATGCCAAAACAAACGTAGGTTGTAGAGGTTGATATCTATTTTTGTTTACTTTCAAGAAAGTTTCAAGTTTGCCGCTTCAATTCCGTGTTTACGCGAGTACAATTAACGATTAATTGTACTGCTCTCGAACAATCAGAACTGAGTAATTTTGTTGAGTGTACTATAAGAACGTAAATAAGGTTTCACAGCAGCTTAAATATTTATTGCCTCAGTGTTTTACTATTTCATGATCATTATAAAATGTTTTAACGTATACTTCCAAGTATGTTACCGTTAATAATATTTTCTTCTGTTTCACTGAAGGATATTTGAACAAAAACGCTGCGGGTAGACTAAAATTCGTTCTCTTTTCAAGTATTACATATATCAAAACAGTTAAACTAGCCCAACCTCGATTTCCAGCCGTGGTGCATGGTTTCGGTGCGCCCACGATCCTTTTCCTCTTGAGTGGAGGTGGTGGGGGAAGGAACTTGAAACAAACAACAACCCAAAGGCATAAAACGGCCTACTAGAACCTTTATGTTTGATATATGATATACGTTTGATGTATTTTAGCTTGCAGTTGCTTTACGGAGTTTAATATAAAGTAGTTATACATTTTGTCACATATGTTGCTTTGATTTGGAAACATGACTGCAAAGTAAACATCACGAAATTATACAGCACATGTGAATAATCATACTCAAATACACCGACAGTAACTTATTTCCATTCTCAAGATCCTTTGCTAAAAAAACGTTGCCAAAAAAGCAGCTTGTAAAACAAGCTATGGATGCCAATCTACGTGAGGGGAGGGAGCTTGACACAAACAACAATCCAAAGGAGCCTACTAGACCCTTTATGTTTGATATATGATATACGTTTGATACATTTTAGCTTGCAGTTGCTTTACGGAGTTTAATATAAAGTGGTTATCAATTTTGTTACATATGTAGCTTTGAGTTGGAAACAAGACTGCAAAGTAATCCTCATGAAATTATACAGCACATGTGAATAATCATACTGACAGTAATAACTTATCATTTCCAAGCTCAAGATCCTTTGCTAAAAAACCGTTGCCAAAAAAGCAGCTTGATTCCAATTCTTCTTTATTTCTCCCAGGCTTGTAAAACAAGCTATGGATGTCAAGCTACGCTGCAATAAAAGCAACATAGTCCAAAGACCTTTATTACGCAGTGGCTATATGCTTGACCAAGGAAAATATACCCTTTGTTTTTGCCAGTCAATACTTGCTCTCGTGATTCTCCTGGTGATTCTCCTGATTTTCCTGGTCTCTCGGTGCGAGGCGTGCTGGGCAAAATTAAATAGCGTTCATAGCTAATATGGCCGCAGCGGGATAACGGTCCATTATATCTTTATCTACTACACTTGTACATCAGGCCTTTTTTTGATGTGCAAGCTGTATACCATCGAGCATTTAACGAAATCATTTGTCGAAATCATTGTCTCCATGAGACAGTTCGTCTGCATAGGTAAGGATGTGATCCTTGTAAAACATGTTCTTTTATTTATTTCATTATTTATGTATTTATCCCCTTTACAATACAGTTTTGCATGTTAACCGAAACACAGCTACCATGAACACCTTCGATGAATGTGACTTATTTGACAAAGTTGTACGTTATTGTACTTAATAAAGTTTAATAAAGTTGTTGGTTATTCAACTTTATGTTATCAAAGTTGTATTTATGTTTTCGTAAGTTGACGGTAGTGTCTCTGCATGAGCTTGACCTGCACTAATCTTGCCTGAGTTCCTTAAAGCCCAATTAGATATAATCCAGGATTTCATTCTTACCATGGATTAGGGACTGGTTATAACGGTAAAGAGGGGGGAGGTAAAAGCAATTAATGAGGCGACAAAGAGTGGTTAGAGACCGAACAAATGTAGTTGACACATTAGATGATTTTAGCATCATAGAGCGAAATCGTCTTTCGAGATAAATTATATTTCGCTTGATTGATGGAGTAAAAGACAGATTGGATCCAGCGCCAACGAAACGATCTCATGCAATTCCTTCTCACCTCCAAGTGCTTATTGCGTTAATATATTATGCCAAAGGAGGATTTCTTTCCGAGATTGGCGACTTTCACGGGGTTAGCAGGTCGACGGCTAGCCGGGCAATACACATGATTCAAATACTCATTAATTATTCACGAGGTAACCAGCCAACCAAATTGGCTGATTTCGGCCACGTGACGACCCTTGAAATCCCGGAAAGTACTTTAAAGCCAACTGTAAATCTGTTCCAGTGTACGGCGGACTTGAAAAAATTTCAAGTCCAAGGACACTGGAACAGCACTGCAATTGGCCGAAGAGTACCAACTGGAAATCTGTTCCAGTGTACACTGGAACAGAACTGCAATTGGCCGTGGAGTAGTACAATGAGTTTCAAATGACCAGTGCCATGGTACTAAGGGGTGGCTGAAGATAGTACGGAATTGGAATCTCTCAGCGAGAAACACCAATACCAACCAGAGCCTATAGCAATCACCCGCATGCGACTTTCGTTCTGATGGCAGTGGTATTCTATTTTTCGGTCACGATTTTCCGTGTGGGATGCATAAAACGATGATTGTTCGGACGTTTTAAACTAATCACGCATTATTGTAGGAGAGTTACCGCGTACAACTACTGGGTACAAATATATCTTAACAATTGTAGATTATGCTACACGTTATACAGAGGCTTTACCTCTAAGAACAACTAATTATTCGAAAGCGATTGCAGACGCGTTGATTCAGTACTTCTGTAGGGTAGGCTTTCCCTAGGAATTAGTATCCGATCAAGATTTTTGTCCCCTGTCAATCGAGGCCAAGGGGGCGAAGCAATTGATTTTATTCTCCTGGGATTAAGAATGGCGGCGCGTAATAAAAGCGCAATGAACTAAACTGCTTTTCCTAGAGATGTGATTTTTGCGAGAAATTCACTCATGCAGAGGCTACAAATAGCTAACATAGATACCGCTTTAAAACTAATTTTCGCCTTTACAATTACTTTAAAGGAGAAGTCGGTGGAAACTTGGGTTTATTACTCGGTTGGTTTCGAAATGGCTGGAGGAGGAATGAGAATTTAGAAAGAATAGTAGGAGCTCCTTCTTTACGTAACTTTATATACGTGCGATATTTGAAATATGTCGCTCACATTTGCAGAAGAGCTAATTCGCATCTTACGAAGCAACTACTTTTTATGATCCCTACAGCAAAATATACAAGGGACCCCTGGGACCCCTTTCTTTAACATTGTCGATATATCGGTTCGTCAAAAAGATGTAATATTTTAGGGTTTTTAAATGTCATGTGTATGTTGCAACTAGGTGATGTTCGGTCTTTCTCGTTTGATGTTTTAAAACAAATACTGAGCTTGGGCTACCTGTGGCTATCCAAGCAAATTTCGGAAATCAGACATGTATATAACTTATGGTTCTTGAAATAATAGGGAGCCTTCCTTTGTTGAAATTGGGTTATAATCGGTCTTGCTGGTTTTGAATTTTAAGATTTGTTGTATCATTAACGAAAACAAGAGAACAACAAACGATATTCCTGCAAAGATAAGAAAAGTGGTAGATCCACCGAGGTGATCCATGATGTAACCGCCTAGCATAGGACCAGCACCTTGACCAATACCAGAATGCATGAACTGTAGAAGTCCTTAAACAAACACACAATAAAACAAAATCAATCAATCAAATAAATAAGGGTAAAACGTGATAACTATGGGCTGATAAATTGGTGGCCCTCCGGCGGTCCATGATCGAATGGGAATTTAGAAATGTTGATTTTTGCGGATGGAGGAAAACGTGAGAACCCGGAGAAAAACCCTCGAAGCAAGGTAGAGAATCAACAACAAACTCAACTCACATTTGATGCCGTGTCTGGGAATCGAACCGGAGATTGCAGTGGTGAGAGGCAATCGTCTTGCCGCTACGCCACCCACGCTTCCCAATAACCAATAAATCAATCAATCAATCATTCAGTCAGTGAAGTCAGTGAGTCAAGTCAGTGAGACAAGTCAGTGAGTCAAGTCAGTGAGTCAAGTCAGTAAGTCAAGTCAGTCAGTCGCAGTCTAGGTAAGTACAATATTTAGTTAAATATTTGCATGATATTTGCTAATTAACCCCTACACATAAGGTTGATCCAGGTAAACTATCCCTTTGATCTTACCTTGTGCCGTTGCAGCTAAATCGATCGGGGCAACTTCACCAAAGAAAGACACACAAGCAGACATTGACAGGGCAAATGCCACGAACTGAATTATCTCAGGAATGAGAGCCAGCCAAGGGTTGTGCATCATGGAGTATGCGAGAAAAGCGATAGCATATAGAATCAGTGACATATTTATAGCATTTATAGTTCCAATCCTTTTTAGAATGTATGGAGAAGCCATGAATGTAACCAGTGCAGACATATTTCTAAGTACGTTAGCCACACCTATGATAATAGTGGCCTGGAACTGGTTCATGTCGATGACATACCAAAACATAAAAGAAGAGAAAATGCCATCAAAAATACCCAAAAACAAAGCAATAATTAGAAGAGACCAATTTCGCATGGGAACAATTAGATGTTTTACGGATTCTTGATTTTCGATTCCAAGTTTCTTGACCTCATCAGTTACTTCAGAAGAAGGAAAGTAGAATTTCATCCCAATCAACAAAGCCAATGTGAATCCTCCTGTTAACACGTACAATGACATTTGGTAATCATCTTGAACAGTGCCGCAGATAATTGTCTTTTTGAAATACACACCGACAGAGACTGCAGGAATGATAATCATTTGACCAATATTTCCCCACAAACGAATCATACCATATTTGGATTTATTGTCTTCTAATGCCAAGACTGTGGCCGTATCTGCAAGATTTTGACTTGAACCACCAGCAAAATCGCCTAGGCTTGTAATCGCTAAAAGTAAGATAAATACTTCTCTCATCTGACTGACATGCTCTCGTAGATCGCTGCTATCGTCTTGACTTGAGTTATTTTTATGAATCTCTGTTCGTTGATGTTTCTTTATAGACCTTTCAACACGATAAACTGGTTTCGCAGCTTTCTTCCACTTTTCTTTTGATAATGACATTGTGTTACCGTTTGTTTTTTGATCGCCGTACATCCCAAGTAACCTGGCATAATATCTTGCTAATTTCTCTTGGTTGCGGGTCTTCTTTCCTTTCTCATATGCCTTACTGATCCAAACATCATGTTCCTCTTTGGCAGACTTTATTGGAGACGATGGTGGACCAAACCGCCAAGCTGCTAAGTTATTTCCCAAGTTTGGGATTGCATTTTGGTTCTTTTCTTGGCCAAACTCACTTGGTCTTAACCTTTGTTTCCGCTGAGATGTCAAAGATGGTGTTGTTTGAAGAAAAGGTTCACGTACCTCAGCTTCTACTGCTTGTCTAAAGCTGTTGTTGTGTTTTCCTTCATTATTAAATGAACCCATTTCTTTCATGTTTGAATTTCGAACTTCCTTTTTTGAATTTGAAGCATCTTCATGAATTATCTGCAATCTCGTACCATTAGCATTCAATTCTGAACTTATTTCTAACGCATTCGGAACTTGCTTAGAACATAATTGCTCATTTGGTTTTGGTAAAGTGCAAAGAAAAGGCGTAGCAGCTGATGCCAAAAGTGAAAATACAAATATTGTCTTCCTTGAATTTGCCTTGTCTGCAACATAACAGAAAAAGAGGCCACCAAAAGCTCTAAGGAATAGCCCAGTTCCTGTTATAACACCAACGTAAGATGGGGACAATCCCAGCTGCTTGAAATAAACTGGAGTGTAGATGAGTCGTAGATTGTGCGAGCTAAAGAAAAAAAAGCAAAATGCCTTGCAGATGACGAGATTCGTCGTAGATCTATTTTTCATCATCATGTCAGTATCTCAGAATGCTTTAAGAATGTAACAAAGAAAGGGCGTTTTCGACAGCACAGTGCCTTCCCGGTATCGTCATACAATAAGGATTTCTTGAAATCTGATTAAAGGAAGAAGAAAATGAATAATTAGATTATTAATGATGGGACTTTCGCACATATCTGATAATTTTGTTACAGATAAGTTATAATCATACGAATTTCTTCTTACAACAACTGTTGATAAGTGTTTGCAAAGTAATTGTACGTGGTAAATATACCTTTTTATTAGCACTTGTATATAGAAGAGAGTTTTTTTAAGATACAGTTGAGTGCGCAAGGAAACTAGGTTTCTTACCGGTATATTTTTTTCTTATCAGTTGAACTATATATATTGAACCGCAATGAGACTCAAAGGTTCAGACGATCTAATGTTTAAAAAAATCGTCCAAAAGAACGCCTGTAATGCAGACTATGATCTAAAGTATCCCAACCTAAATTATCAACCATTGTATTAATTGAATACAAAACATGTTTGGAACTTGGGTGAGGGTCGCACAGGGGGGTCTCTGCGGCATGGTTCACGGGGGGGAAATGAACTAATCACGGATATCAAAATTTTATTTTTCCGAATAACCTAAATGCTAGTAGTTTAATGCAAACTGAAAAAGTCAGTCGAAATTAAAATCAGCTTAACACGCATCATGAGAATACCTCTGTACGACCCTCTAGGGTCAGGTCAGGTTTTTAAAAACTTCGAAAACTATCGTCAGTGATCAACTCGACTATATCTCCAGAAAATTGATGAACTAAAAAAAATAATTAATCTGATGTGTATGAATACTGGTATTGTTCGAGGAAAAGCAACACCTCATATATCTTTTCATTTCTCAGTTTCGGTTTTTTCCCAATTAGGTTATTGGGTTGACCCTGTTGTTCTTAGGACTGACAAACCATTACAAAAAGGTACTACATACATCACGAATATATGTGTGCTATGTTTTGAGCATTATATTTAGATTTTGAACGCTGATGTGGAAGATTCTATAGAAGAAAATTATATCACTATATAGCCCGGGATAACTAAAGATAACTATAGCGATAAATCCGCTCTTTCTGTTATTATTCAGTCTCAAAAGCTTTCAAATCGATTCGATTAGGTAAATATATGCCAAATGAGATTAACTTTAATTTTTATTCTTGGCCCCGTTAATATTGTGTATCGCGTGACCGTGACAAAATAATGCCTATTTTGGACGTCTAGGAGGCTCAGATTTGGAGCGCTGAAAATTCGCAGTTTTTAAGTAGCCCAAAAAAATTATTACACTTTCTTAAATAGTAAATACTATTTATTCAAGGGATTGTGGTTTTATTTCTTCAAAGCATGTAGCAATACATATTCTGAGCCTCTCAATTTCGCGTTTACTTATGCATACCACTGAACGGAACAAAGATACATATATATTCAAAAATTCTCAAAATATTAAGAATTTAATTTAACTCAATAAAACGTTGTTGAAATATTAACCAGTCATTCCTCTCAACGATTCTTAGTTTAGTTTATATTATTTATTAAATTTTTTAACGATTTTCCTTTTAATACCGGTCTGAGGATCGCGTAAAGCGAATGCGATACCGCTCCACTGAAAATGCTTTTGTTTGCGTAAAATAAAAATCCAGCGAACTCTTTTATATTTTTACTAGTGATAACTCACAAAAACCTATCTTTGGGAATATGTTTGGAATTTTCGATTTTTTTAAATTTGCACACCTCTGGTCGATATTTACTGACCTCCGCTCTTAAATACTAGAAATGCCTAAGGGACATCTTAAGCGTAGAATAATCGTGCATTGCAAAATAAACCATGCATCAAAGCGTGCTCGTTATGCTTTAATAATCACGCGGATCTTACTGTATATGAATTTCAAACGCAGCTGGCATATTCTTGTTTCATTATCAAAAAATGTAAACCTTTCTTCAAATCATATCACAACAATGTAAAGATTTTCCTTTTTTTTCCATTCTCGTACCGACCTTCTCATCTTTATTTCACGGAAAATCAAAGGCTCTGGAAAACCCTAACGACCTAGAAAGATGCTATGCAATTCGGTTTTGGTATAGTACATGACTTGCATAGAGTTTTGTCAAATCAATAGAGTTTTGTCCTTCAATAGATTCTTAAAACATTTACCTCTATTAAGCAATACTCTTGTATTGACAGTCCATCGAAGACGAATGGTTCAACTCTTGGAGTGAGTGGGTTTTGGTACAGATATCTAAAGGAATGTCCTGGATGTCATGCAGAGAAGAAGGAAATATGTTAAAATGTTCCCAAGATAAAGTTGAGTGAGCTCAAATGAAGCTATCTATTGTTTACTTATATTTTGCTTGACTAAGTTCTCTTTGTTTCCACCCAGTGAATATGTAGAGTGATTTTACTTAACCCGTGAAACAGAAACTATTAGTTAGTGTGTAATAGTCAAATAGAAACAAAAGGAAACAATTGAATTAGAGGTTAATAATGTCTATTACACGAATATCTATTTCATGGGTTAAATACAATCGCTTTATGACAACGAGCTTCGGAATCCCCTACACATAAATCCCCTTGGGAAAACCTCCATAGCACTCAGTTGATGTTATGTATTCATGCATAAAATCTATTGTATTCTTCTGTCATCTTATCTATTGTAGAACGTGTGATTGACTGTATTTTTATGAATATATAATGCTTGCCGTATGTATAGGCTCTCCCTAATCCCCTTCACATATTCACATCTGCATAACCCCCTCGCCTTCACTTAGCTTTGTCAGTATATAAACTAGCCCAACCCTGTGACTTGTCCCTTAAATCAAACTGATTTGAATTGAGGGGACAAGCTGTGAAGAAATAAAAAATTTCTTTACCATGAATTGCGTCATCACGTACGGTTATTAAATCCACAACAATGTAAAGATTTTCCGTGATTCTTCCATTCTCAGCAACAAGTGCGAATATATGAGAAGACCGACAAGGACAAGTCCCTTGTGTTTACACGAAGAGAGTTGTTGTGGGGCCAATATGACGACTCTTTGTGATTAATTAATTTTAAAATAAATGAATAAATAAATTATATTTACCCACGTAACACTTAGGAGCATAGATAACTCTTTGACGTAAAGAGCCGACGTGTACGTGCATTCCAAGATCGAATTTAGAAATGTTGATTTTTATGGAGGGAGGAAAACCGGAGGACCTCGTGGCAAGGGAGAGAACCAACAAACAACTCAACTCACATGTAGTACCCGAACCGAGGTTCGAACCCACGACCTACTAGCACCAACCATGTCACCCATAAATAAAATTTTAATGTTAAATGTTTTTGTGGCGACTTACATGAAGGAAGGCTGTTCCTAGCGCTAGGGCCAAGTCTTGTGTTGTCTTTCCCCTTGGGATACCAGAAACATAAAAAACTTGACTTTAGCACTACGGTCACCCTACCTTCATGTAAACAGGGCCTTATTTTTATACACGAGGGGATCTGAGAGGTTTTTATAAATTTTGTCCCTGCGACTTGTCCCCTAAAATCAAACTGATTTGATTTGAAGGGACTACTTGATGGGGATTTTTTTGACGAAAGTAACGCGTTCGCACGAAGGGATTTGTCCCTTCAGTGTCTATTACACTCAAAGAAACAAAGGAGTTATACGATGCGTAGTGCGTATTAGTCTAGTTATTGTTTCACGGGTTTATTGCAATCACTCTTAACTTTTCGATATCGTAAATCAGATACAACATCCACTTGTAAATAATACAAAGGTTCCGCGAAACCTAGGGCTATCAAGGTTTTCTTTGAAAGCCCAATCCCCAGCCGTAGTTTTGAAACAGGTTCAGCCAAGTCAAAAACATTTGTAAACTTTTTTCACACCACAAGTATATGACTACAAATAGAAAGCAATTAATGCAAATAAACATGATATATATTAAGACAAATATCGGATTCCCGCCATTTCAAAGCTAAACTTTATATTCTTCATGCAATTGCAGCGCCAGCCTTAAAATATTCTAACTTGATACACGCAGAGAAGAGTGAATATGTTAAAATGTTTCCAAGATAAAGTTGAGTGAGCTCAATGAAGCTATCTATTGTTTACTTATATTTTACTTGAATAAGTTCTCTTTGTTTCCACCGAGTGAATATGTAGAGTTATTTTACTTAACCCGTTAAACAGAAACTATTAGTTAGTGTGTAATAGTCAAATAGAAACAAAAGAATTAGAGGTTAATAATAATACCGATAATCCTAACACTGAAGCCATATGAAAGTCACGGTTAACATCAGCCTTTTTTTGGTTTTCCTGTGTCACGTCACGCAACTGTGGTCAAGTCATAAACACGCAAAATGTTGTACTTTTTCCTATTTTTTTGTACTTTCGCCTGAAATGTTGCCTTGGTAGGTAACTACAGATCCTGAAACTTTATTTTATGAGGTCTTCATTTCATATTACTTATAGTTAAATAATGAAATATTTCTCACGGGATTTTTCGACTTTGGGTTGACAATTGATGTCTTTTGAACAGACTTTCCGACATATGAGAGCTACCGTCTGACGAGTCTGGGCCAAAAAACTAAAATGCTCATGCTCAGAAGTAAAAAATACCGCCAGTTACGAAAAGAATAATAATTTTGGCGCATTTTGATATGTAATACATGAGAGTTTAACCTTGTTTGAATGCGGGAAATGCGCTTTAAACTTTACGTAGTGGTGGCATTCTGCTTGCTAAACAATTCATTTTGAATTTAAATTTTACGGTATTTTTCGACCCTTATATCTACTGTAATCATAGCGTTCGTACAGCCGATACAAGACCATTGCTTGGGCTGCCAGTGATCCTCCATGACAATATAAAACCCTCGAGGGTGAAACTTACATGTCAAAATGGTAGCGGAACGCCCGATTGTTAGATTGTTATGTAAGAGATATATACCGAGAACGGCCGGGCAATCAGCCATATAAATGTATAGGCTTATTGCCGACGTTCGAGGTATTTATCTGACTTATTACATACCTAATGAGGTTTTCACAACACGGCAAATCCCAAGAGAAAATAGTATGATAATGTTGACGCACTCAGGCATCT
>JAUUIK010178459.1:5729-16121 GCA_032270385.1 Urticina crassicornis | reverse complement strand
TGAGGTATAATGTGCATAACGTACTTAACCGGCCAGCGTGGCTAATGACAGAGTATAGCATGCGTTATGTGTATTATTAAAATAAACACAATACAATAAAACACACAGAAACAGTTTAAAATGGACAATTCATTGATTTATTGATACTCAGTATCAACCTATTTGCCATGACAACATGGAGAAGGTGGAGGTGGGGGAGGAGCGGGAGCTCCTGGAGGTCCTGGAGGTCCTGGAGGTCCTGGTGGCCCACATGCTCCTGGGCAACCTTTCATTCCAGCGCATCCTTGGGGTCCCATACACCCACCTGGTCCAGGGGGTCCTGGTGGTCCTGGATGTGGTAGAGGTCCTGGGGGTCCTGGTGGTCCGGGAAGACCACATGGTCCAGTGCATCCCTTAGGTCCTGGGCACCCTGGTAGGCCCTGGTGTCCATGACATCCAGCTGGTCCGGGAGGTCCGGGAAGAGCTGGTCGTGGGGGAGGAGGTGGTATATATACTGGTGGTGGTGGAGGTGGAGGACAACATCTTTTGCCTGATAATAAATATTAGGAATTAAAAAAATATCATGCATCAACATCAAAACTCTCCTTGTCTGACAAAAACTCTATTGAACAACGAGCTTGACTAGAACAGCTTGTCAACTCAACTATATATCGAGATCACTATTTATGATACACCTAATAATCTAGAAAAGACTTTAAGCTCTGGCCCAACAAGGGCCAGCAATGCTGTCTGATTTCGTTACCTATTTGATATTTTTGTCCCGAAACATTACAAATCTATTGACGCCATGGCCATGTTTTTCATGAAATAGGAAGTTATGAGTTGCGCTAATTTTTGATTAACATATTACCATTACAAAACAGTCATCATTGTATCAAAACATATATAGAAACCACCTCTTTATTATAATAGCATAAGTACTTATCTAAAATTAAAGCTGAAGTGTTAGGTTTGCTAAGACAGACAATAGGAGGTAAGAATAAAGAACTTTTCTCGACGCTCTATAAGTCTATTGTTAGACCAATTCTAGAATACGGAAGTCCAGTTTGGTCTCCCTACCTTGTTAAAGATAACTTGGCTCTCGAAAAAGTACAAAGAAGAGCATCAAGGATCGCCTTAGGGCAGAAACCCCAAGAGATGTGTTATGAAAAAAGATGTAAACTATTAAAATGGTCTACGCTAGAGCAACGAAGAGAATTTTTGTCTCTAGTGGAATGCTACAAAATACTATTTGGATTGAACGGTTTACATTTAAATGACTATTTTGAATATACTAAATGCAAGTCGACAAGAGCTAATCATCAATATAAAATTCAAACTAAATCAGCTAAATGCAATTGCTTCAAGTACTCTTTCTTCGTGAGGATTATCCGCCCATGGAATAATTTACCAAACTATGTACTAGAAGGAGATGTAAATATCAGTAAATTTAAGTCTCGTTTAAAAAAAACACATGAGTATTTATTAACTGCAAGTATCCAAATTGAGATATTTATTTAATATAGTCAAAGTCGATAAGAATAGAGAAGATTTAGTAGCAGAGAACTTTTATGTATTAATTTAAATTTATGAGATTTTAGGCTAGTTTTTGTACAAATTTTTAATATATACATACATATACATTTATATATATATAATCTTTTTAGATTTTACTATTATTTATTTGATCTTTTGTTTGGTGATCTGCATGCACAAAGGGATAACCTCAAGATTCACCATTTCTAATATATTGTAATTTGTATATTTGAATAAAGTATTATTAAAATAATTTCTACTTGCTATTTTAAAAACCACCTTATTTCAAATTTTACATTTCAAGAAAGTCGGTCAGAAAGTCGTAACGTTGTGTATGAGAGATGTTGGAAGTTTTCACTGATTTCCATTTTTGTCCGACATTCTGACAATTTTGTTTAAATATAATTTTTGTCTCGGGTAAGGTCAATACTTGTAATAGTTTTTTCAAACAGTATTTAAAAAGCTAAATGACATGTGATTAGCTTTAGAAATAAAATAAAAAAGGGGATTTTTATGAAAATTACTAGAATATTCAACAGTAAGATGTTTTTAAGAGAAAAGGGCAGAGATAAAAATATCTATTTAGTGCGAAGTGACAAACATGTCGACGAAACAATAGAACTGAATACGGATCAGTAAAGATTATAAATGAAAACCTTCTTAAATCTCCTGGGTTTTATCTAAAGCAAGCAAAATTATCAAGCAATTACGAAATTCCTAGACGGTAACTTTGACAAATAAGTTACGAAGTAATAAATGTCTACACTTACTTCCAGATATAGCCTTTGATTGGACAGCGCAGATGACTGCTGCCAATACGAGAATAGCTATTTTCAAATCCATTCTACGACAGGAGAAAAGCAGTATTGAGTTTAGTATACCTGTAAAAAAAAAAAGACCAAGTCGTAAAGTAAACTGGGTCTGGCCGGAAAAACCCAGAGCAAAACGAGAGTACTTACTTTGATTTAGATTGAGTTCAGACTGGAGTTAACTCTACTTATCTGAAATTTTGTTCATGGTGAGATGTCAAACAGGCTAGATCATTGGGGTATACAAATTATTCCATTGGGTGAAACAGGGAAAATGATATAAACAAGACGGGTATGTTTTGGTTAAAGGTGTGAGCTATGCAATCCACAATGATCTGTTGAAATAAAATCAAAGGG
The DNA here is from genome assembly GCA_032270385.1 of Urticina crassicornis. NCBI lineage: Eukaryota > Metazoa > Cnidaria > Anthozoa > Actiniaria > Actiniidae > Urticina > Urticina crassicornis. The sequence goes on along the minus strand of JAUUIK010178459.1, from coordinate 13,440 downwards.
TCAACAATTCTTTAAAACATCTCGTCATAGCATTACTGCTTTCGTAACACTAAAAATTAAGTTGATCAAAACCTTTTTTTTTTCAAGCGAACTTCCGGTGCTTTCAAGTACTTTCTAATCTGTTTTGATGTTGAAGAACTATCGAATTAATTCACAGCGAGATTTACTGAGAGACTTGTAAGAATAAGCTATGAGTTTGAGCAGGTGATTTCAAAATATAAACTAGATTATGGTGTCAATGGATTTAGTCACCCTCGACTGTTTCAACAAATATTGTCAAGTCAGAATTAAAACAAATTGTCCCTTTCTGATGCTATGAATTGAATTAAATAAGGAAATAAATAGATATAGTTGTTACGCTGTATTCTAGAAACTGTTTGGCCTTTTAGCTTGCGTCGCGAGCTTCTCAAGGGGATTGGGACGGCTACACGAAGACTAGAAACTTTAAGAAAGGTGAAAGTGGATGGCAAAATGTAAGGCCAAAACTCTGAAGGAAGTCGTCTTTTTACGAAGTAATAAATCTACTGTTATTGATCACGTTTGACCAGGAAGGTTTGACTTTGTATTCGTTTCCTGGAATTTCGTTATAATTAAAAAAGCTCGAAACGAGGGTATAGACGTCAATATAGACGTTAATGTCGACGTAAAAGCTTCAACGAAAGTTTTTTCGTTGTCGTTTACCCGGGCGGTTTAGGTTATTTCACACACGGTCTGATGGTTAGAAAAGTGTTTGAATTCAACCCATATTTTACTATTACTCTGACATAAGGTCTGATGCTAAGTTTAAAAAAAGTGTTAACTATTGACTGTTTTAATGCAATTCATATTTTTGGCTATTACTTTGTCATTCAGAAAAAAGCCAGCTAACAGTCATTTCGTGATATCGTTGCAATTATTTCGATGGCTTGTCAATCATTTGTCAATCGAGTCGATGAAGCGATAAGCAGGTACCAAACATCGTACCACCAGCATTCACTGCACCTTATGTAAAGGGTCATTTCCTCGCGACCGTTGTGCGTGACATACACCAGAACGCGGAATCTTGAATTCCAATACATATTCATCGTGTCTCATTGTGTCTCACTTCAAAGGAATTTTGGAGGATGAAATATTTCATCTTTACTAAACAAAAAAAGATGCTTGTGAATATTGTTTATATTTTAGATATTCAACAAAAGCTGCTAAACAAAAATATGAATTGTTGAGTCACAATGAAAAAACGTTATGAAACAAAGAAAAACCAAACAACTAAACGATTTGTAGGTTTTGCTCGCAATATCTTAAAAATCCTTTGGTTTATCTTTGTTCATTTTTTATCAACCAAATTAAAGTAGGACTGATTTAAGTCTGTTTAGCTTTATTTAAGGAAATTGCAACAAAGTTATTGACAAATAATTTCGCATTCTACAATAGCTTAGTTACAGGATTATGGATATCTATCAGTCGATAAACGCAACACATTCACGAGTATTGTTAAGAATAGAATTTATTGATTAAATTCAGTGATACCTAGTATCAGTAACTTAGCATGGTGGGCATGGTGCGGGACAAGGTGAAGGACAAGGTGCAGGACAAGGTGCGGGACAAGGGGCAACTGGAGGAGGACAGTTCTGTGGGGGTGGAGGAGGGGCGGGCTGTCCTGGAGGTCCTGGAGGTCCAGCTGGTCCGGGGGGTCCGCATGGTCCGGGACATCCCTTAGGTCCGGGGCATCCTGGTGATCCAGGGGGCCCAAGGCATCCGGGTGGTCCAGGTGGTCCTGGGCGTGGTGGTGGTCCTGGAGGTCCTGGTGGTCCCATTGGTCCACAAGGTCCGTTGCATCCCTTAGGTCCTGGACATCCTGGACCTCCTGGGGGTCCTGTGCAGCCTGGTGATCCAGCAGGTCCTGGTTGGGCGGGCTGAGGTTGAGTGCAACATGGAGGTGGTGGAGGAGGACAGACTGATGGTGGACAACATTGTCTCTTTGCACCTGGAATAAAGAAATGTGTTTTTAGAATATATATATATATACATATTTTTCCTCATAAAAGAATATGTGAGTGACCAAAAGTGACCAAGTAAAACACACGTTTGATTCTAATTCATATCAAAAGGCTTAGCTTAATAACATTTGTATCACCAAAATTTACATAATAAGAGCGGATACATGGGGGGTCTGGGGGTGTACACTCCCCTTCAGGAACGATTTTGTGCCCCTTTCATGCGCTAATTTAGTATATTCATATACAATGTAAGGAACTAAAAAGTGCCCCATCTATCGCTGCACTCCCTCCTTTAAAAAATTCAAACAAAAACAATTCTCGGTCCGCCCCTGCATAAGAACATGTGCTCCTGATAAGAACGAATTATTTCGTTTAAATTTAATATATTATCCAAAGTTAAAGGAAATAGATTATAGGATATATACTACAAGCTTTACTAGTCAGGAAACTATCGTTTAACCCGAGTATTTGAAGCACGAAACAACACTGAAATGATGACATATATTAAAAATGTACTGACAGTTCAGTCAAAATAAGGAACAAAGACAAGTACAAGCAACAGAAGTGACCTGGAATATATTACAAGCTATTTTAATAAAGCTTGCTTATTGTTTAAGATCGTCGGTTTTAAATATATGCATACATTCATGTAAATTGTAGTATTACTAGTAATATCAAAGGAATTGTTTAAATTCATCCCTTTTTCGAGGATATCAAGCACGGAAGTGACACGAAAGCGTAAATAAACTTTGACAAAAAAAGCAACGACATGGCTTAGGAAAAAATCCATACCTGATTTGGCCTTTGCCTTAAGAGATTTGGCCGAGGCAAGAGCTACCAAGGCAAGGGTTATACAAATAACTATTTGAAGCTTCATGATCACCTGGGGAAAAAATGACGTGTTAATACGAAAGAAAAGACCAAAATATAAAAGGCCAAAAAAACAACACACACACACACACACACAAAGAAGAATGAAAAGACAAGTTTAGTCAAATTAGTTTTACAAAAGAATTTGGTTAGATTATATTTACGAATAATAGTTTAGTAAAATTAAGTCCTCACCAAACCAAAGGGTTTTTAAAAAGACATTTTCGTATATGGATTATTTCAAGATAACAATTACAGGAAAAAAAGATGGTAATTGATAAATTCGATACAAAAGAGCTTGATTATCTAAATGTTTTTACCAAAACTAGAGAATTCAATAGCTTTTATTTTTTTGTTTTGGACTCTAATGATTTATTTATTCGAAAAGGTATAAAAATATCTCATAACGATGTTTTCCTAAAACTACGTCTACTTTTGTCATTTGAAACAATAGAGAATATAAATATTTTTGTTTTAACACCAAAAATAGTTTGCAATAAACCCAAATAGACCTATTTAATGTTACATAAGAAATATAATATGAATCAAAATTACTCGAACGATTTGCACCGAGGCATCAGTTCGTTAGTTTTTTAAAGAATATCAAAAAGGAAAAACAAAAATCACATGTATAGATCATGGAAGAGAGAAAAACAAATTACAAAGTTAATGTAATAAAATCTAAAAGAAAACAGCTAGCAAACAAAAATGTGATACTAAATAAGTATCGATATGGTGAATCAATGTGGGACTCTTTCTTACCTCAGTCAACTCTGGTTCTCAAGATACAATGATGAATATCCCTTACCCCGCTGGTTCTATATAGTCGCTTGGGCTAAACTCATTAATTATAATAGAGTTATACTAGCTAAGAAATTACGTCAGTCGACCGGTGGCTATTGTTATGTCTACTGGTGGAACCCTTCAAATAGGTCTTGCTTGATTTCACCGTTTACTGGTCATACAATCATTAACTTTGGATAAAACTGAAATGTATTTAAAAAATATATAGCTTTAAAGTTTTTAAATTTGAAAGAATTTGAACGAAAAAAATAAAAAAAATATCGAGAAATGATATAGTTTATAATGATATTGCTTTGGTTTAGTCTAATGAAGATGAATTTATTGATGAGTCCCTTGAACCTGTCAACGCCTTATTTTCCTCAACTGGTCCATGTGAGCGAACATAACACAACCTGTTCATGATTTTGCGGGCTGTCACTCAAAGTCACCATTAAAAGAATGACGATGGTAATAAGCAATCCGTGTCAAAATGGATTTGCTCATTTTGTCTCTTTGGTTGAATATCTAAGTCATGTGATTTGTCCTGTCAATAAATGATGCACAGACATGGCTTGCGCTGATTGGTTAGTTATTGGCGCAGTCGATTTACGGTTGACTTATTTTTCGATTAGTGTGCTTTGATTCAATTATTTCAAGACGACTATTTTTTATTTTGATAACGGAGTTTTAGAGAGCTGATTGATGTTATATATCTTTTATTGATTGAGTAATTAGTAAGAATGACGATATATGGTTATTATATAACAATACGAGAAAAACTAGTATGTATTGGATGGTTTATTTTAATCGTTGTAAAAAAAAGATCTTTCAACATAGATGGTAAAACAATCCCTTTGACCAATTGAGTGTTTTCTTATTACTTTATTCCAAACAAATATTTTTCAAGAGAAAATTAATATTTTCCGCGACGAGCCGAGGTCGTGTAGTGATTGGCTTAGTATATCACGTGATAATCATTATAATCAGATAATCATTAGTGCAGATTGTAAATTCTAAATAAGTAAGCTCTTTTAAAACTAGTTTAGCTCTTATAAAACTAGTTTAACTAATCGTCTTAAGTAGGTCTTATCTTATTATTATGCTTTTCTTTACATATTTTCATTTATATATAGATTATTTATGATAGGTGTTTCACGGGTTTATTGCAATCACTCTATTTCACAGTAACAATTTGATTTTATTTCATGGATTTAGTGTTTGCGCTCTATCTTGTTTTCAAGCCGAGTAGTGGTGTCTCGTGAAGGATTTGTTTTGTCTTTAATTAATAGTTCGAGTACTTTACACTGAATTCTGTTTACCTTTAACATATAATAACATGTCTCTCCTAGCTATATAATATAGTACCACCTCAGTGTCGATCTATTTCCGTATCAAAAATGTTCAGCCTATTCTTTTAAGTCTCACATCTTCGGTGCTTTTAGCAAGGAATAGCCAACGTTTTTGTTCAATGAATACAAATATATTTCAGAACATCAGTTCTATCACTATTTCATTACGTTGGTTATTATACTTAGACTTAAACTACCATTTCGCAGACGTTACCCAATAAAGGTATTCATCCATATTTAAAAACAATAAACTTAAAACAAAAGGTTGACCTGCTTCAGATCTCTCATCTTCAAACTTATATTCCAGCATACAGGTGGAATCCACAAAGCATAAAATAGCAATTTCAAGCTATTGTCAAGTCCTTTTCACTTCGAATATTAATTGTATATAAAAAAAAATACTGGATGCTGTAAATTATTCAGTTACATTTTATTGGTTACCAGATTTTTAGGATTAAGTGTTGACATTGTTGGTCCATTTAGAAACCCATGTTTATGATGTTGGGCCAGGATTTTTTTTTTCAAAGAAATATTAGTCAAACATTTATCCACGGTAAAACGGGGAAACTTTGTTTTAAAACTGACAACCATGACAAGGATGTTGTCCAGCATTGTTCAGTTGAGGGTTCAAATGGGGCCTTTATATACGGTATGTGATTTTAGGTTAATATTCTTCTGATTGTAAATCAATTCAAAATAAAAACGAGACTTGGTATTGAAACCTTTTTTTTATTAGTCCTACGGTTTTTACGGAGGGAGGAAAACCGTAGGAAAACTCTAAAAAAAGCTCGGAACACGTGATCGAACCCGTGTCTACCTCACCAGTGCTTCCCAAACTAATGACGTTTTATCAGAATGACTCTAACAACGAATGGTACTCAATAAAAAATAGCGAGTAAACTAGTATTAATATATTCAATATATTCAAAATTATAAATGCAATGTCATTATTAATGGACATTTGCACCGGGTAGTACTTGTCTTTCAAAGGCCATGGTTTTATTTTCGGCTTATTGTTTTTCAAGGTGTATGGTTTTTAAAGTGTTGTCTTCAATATGATTGGGTAATTTGTATTTATACATTTTTGTCGATAATCTTGAACAAGATAGTATTGAAGTCTTATACGGTACCATAATATCCAACATTTTTGAAGCGCAAAGAGAAGGCCCAGGGCGGTATGACACAAAGTCAAACAAATTACATTTTATAGTTTCTTTTAATTCAAGAGTATCATTTTAGATATTATTGCAGTTGCATGTATAACAAAACATCATTAAACTATTGCTTTATTAAATCCCTGCCGGTTTAAAAATAAACCTATGATCCGATATTTCACGAATAACACAATAGGAACTTTTAATCAAACGTTTTCCTCGGTCATACATTTAAAACATCCTTTGGAACAATTTGGTAAATTAAAACTATTAAAAGACAAAGAAATGAAAACAGATAAATCAGCAAATTTTAATGTAAAGGGCATTTTGTAAAAGTACATTCAAGAAAAGTTTAAATCATATGCATCAATTGATTAATTATTTTTGCACTTTTCTAAATATTGCATACGATGTAGCGTTTTATCCTTCAAATAATATTTTTTTTAGTATCAATAACAATGGTCTGATTGATATCCAGCTCAGTTGACCTTCAGAACAATGCCAATGTTAACCAATCAGATTCAAGAATTCTGACAGATATTTAGATTAGCCACACCTATGAATCTTTTGGAAAAATGCTAACTGAAATTTAACAATTCATATTTTGTTCGGGATTCACGGTCAACTCAGCTGGATTGCATCCTTATTTATCTTTCATCAGTTATAGTTTTTCTAGGTTCTGTTGTTTTCATCTTGTGCCATCTACACATCAACTAAAAACCGAAGCCAAACGTGACATAACTACCAATGACAAGATTATAAATAAGTTCATAAGTTCCTAACTGCGTCTCAGTTGAACAACCAGTGTCTTTTAGTGTTTAAAAGAGTGAATAAACCTAAGTCGTTCTATCTTTGCCTCCCTTTTTTTTTCTTTCTTGCTATTAATCTTGGACTTCTTGTGAACCTTGGATTTTTTACAACACGTCGTAGGACAGCTTGAAACACAAGTTGCTTCGCAAATACGAGGACACTCTCCTGGATTGCCTGATGGTCCTGCTGGCCCGACATCACCAGGGGGACCACCTTGGCCATTGCTTCCTGGAGGTCCGTTTGGACCTTGTGGTCCAGGAGGTCCAGGAGGACCTGGAGGCATTGCAGGTCCGGGAGGTCCTTGTGGACCAGCTGGGCCAGAATCTCCTATCTGTCCTAGTTGTCCCATTCGACCGTTTGGTCCTGGAGGGCCATTTGGTCCCTGACATCCGGCAGGATTTCCTTTGCATCCTCCAATTCCCCCTGCTCCTGGGCTTCCTTGTGATCCAGCCTCGCCTGCTGGTCCGAGAGGGCCATTCGGTCCTGGAGGTCCCTGTTGTCCGCGAGGACCAGCTGGTCCAGGAGGGCCTGGAGGCATTGCTGGTCCGGGAGGTCCTTGTGGACCCTGTGGACCAAGCTCTCCTACTTGTCCTGGTTGTCCCATTTGTCCGTTTGGTCCTGGCAGGCCATTTGGTCCCTGACATCCGGCAGGATTTCCTTTGCATCCTTCAATTCCTCCACCTCCAGGACTTCCTTGTGATCCAGCCTCGCCTGCTGGTCCGAGAGGGCCATTCGGTCCTGGAGGTCCCTGTTGTCCGCGAGGACC
>JAUUIK010178348.1:0-11063 GCA_032270385.1 Urticina crassicornis | reverse complement strand
CTAGTGTTAGTACTATAGTAAACTACACAAATAGTATCTCAGGACATAATAATCGGCATACATGAAGTACTTACCGAATAAAACATCATGATGCTATCACTAAAAAATTATTTTGTATTGAATTTATTTGTAGCCCAAAATATTACGCTAACTACTAGAACGTTTTTGTAACGTAATTCTGTCACAAAGTAATTATTATTAATGCCTTTTGGTTTTGTGCACCAAGATGATGGTAACATTGTAAAATAGTTTGTGGTAAATAACAGCACTGTAAAGTTTTGTAAAGAAATGTTTGTAAAAACTTTAAAAATGAAATATAGTATTATGGATATATGTGATATATTGTAGATTGATTAAATTCACTAGTAAAATATGGCTACGTGTTATTAGTATCGTGCCCTGCACTACCTGCAAAATATTATACTGCATATTGTAGAGGATGAACAAGTTGTTTCGATGTTCATTCAAACGTAAATTAAAACTGGACTAACATGACGTCCCTGCATTTTCCCTTTTATTGAAAATTAATTAGTAAATTATAATTTATGAATTTTGTGTATTTTCGATCATATATATTCCAAGCAGACGGTGTGAAAATGACGCAAAGTCTATCAACACCATTGACCTATATAGTCCTTGCATATATAAGATGTGAAGATGACCAAAAAATCGATCAAAGTCACGAGCTATAGACCATACAAAAGGTGTGAAAATGACCAAAAATCGATGAAAACCATCGAATAAAGTCCATAGAAAAGGTATCCGGATTGCCCTAAATCAATCAAAACCCGGCAGATTTGCGGAAGGTGTGAAGATAGTACAAAATTGATCAAAACCATGGGTTATAGTCTATGCAAAAGGCGTGAACTGAATGACCCAAAATCGATCCTATATAGCTCATGAAAAAGGTTTGGAATTGTTAAAAAACGGTTAAAAGGGATAGATGTTAGCACATTAAAAAGGTGCGAAACTGGTTAAAAAAGGAACAGAAGGAATGGACAATGGCCTATTATAGTGCGGCTACTGTAACGGGGTCACTTTTAGACAACGAGAACCAATCACAGTGAGTCTAGAACGAAAACAAAGCGCGCATTCCAAATTACTTTTGAAGCAATAAGGGTGACTCATATTATACAACAGAAGTGGGACAAGACCGCATGGTGTTCATCGATTTTGCGTCATTTTCACACCTTTTTTAAGGAGCAATTGTATTGAATTTGATTTCCATGCCAATTGGTTAAAAAAGGGCCGGCCCCAAGTTGAAAATACTCTATTATAAAAAAAGTTTCATAGTGATTGAGAGGTATTTCTGAATGGTCAAAGCAAACACAAAAGCTGGACTTTTTTCATATCGGTGGACAATAAGTTCTCCGTGGAAGGAAAACATCAGGAAAAATACCACTAGTCATACTTATGAGTAATAGGTTTCAGACCTAGTGTTTCAGTGTTAGTGAACGAAAATTAGAGGTACCAACGAAGTATTAGAAAAAACCAGTTGAACTAGTTGGAAACAAGTTTGAAACAAAACCATTCGCTTCCTCAAAAACGTCCTCATATGTAGTAAAAACCGGTTTAAACCAGATTAGAACAAAAGAAAATGCGTCACTTCCGTAACAAAGAGAAAGTGAGTTCGACTGCTCTGGGTTTATGGTTATCGACAGCAACATTCAAATATTTTCTACTCTGACACAACACACGACTGGCATATTGACTTTTAAGGAGAGAAACCAGCGGAGACAACACCTCTTGAAGCAGATCAGAGAACCAACAACAAACTTACTCACATGTTCCAAGTTAAGTATTAAACCACACCAGGACCACGCCTCAATCTCATCCCAAGAACCTTCATTCCTTGTGTTTGTGCAAAACGAACGCAGGTTGGACTACAGCTTCCTTCCTTCCTTCAATCAATCATTCATTCGCCCATCCGTCACAGCAAGAGGCGTAGGCCGCCTATGTTTCCAAAAATACAGCCGCGGTGCAGCTAGAGTCTCCCATTAAAGATGATTCATGGATATCCATAGACATTAGCTTTGTTTTATTCAGCGGTAACTACTTTACCCAGCTATATTCTAATTACAAAATCATAATGGCTTATATTTCGACTCGCACGGCGAGTGTGCAATATGTAATGTTTTGAACTTTTTTTTCCAAAAGATATCAACAAGAATGTGATAATTATCGAGTACATCACTGCTTATAGTTACAGCCATGAACCCAGCACATGTGAGGCTTGTACACGAAACACTTTAGTTAACAAAGCTAAACCAACGCTTATATATGTACATGTCTAACCCGGGTGACTCCCCACCCCCACCCCCACCCCCACCCCCTAGCCTAGATATTCCTAAAACTGTAAAGAAATAATCATATGCCAGCATGATTCAAATAAAATCTCAGCATTGCAGTACCACAAGAACTTATCGTCCGAAACTTGTTTCAAAATCTAGAAACAATTGGAAATCCTATTATTGGTAGCAGTAGTCACAGCGCGAGCAACGCAAACGCAAACGCAAACGCAAGCACAAGCACAAGCACAAGCACAAGCACAAGCACAAGCACAAGCACAAGCACAAGCACAAGCGAAATGAAAAGGTTTCCATTCCTTGCATTTGCGCTTGTGTTTGCGTTGCTGTAGTTCACAAGTAATTTTGCTTGCGCTTGCGTTTGCGTTGCTCGTGTGAACCAGGCTTAAATGTATGGCCAATTTTAATGCAGTCAAGTACTTTTGGCACAATACTTTGTCTTACGAACGAAAACATTCCAGCGTGAAACGTTTTACTCTGTGCAACATTTGGAGAACTTCTGAAGGTTCTTGAAGTTCACATGCTGGAATGTGTACGTTTGGCAGCCAAATCCTTGTGCCAAAAGTGTGGAATACATTAAAAGTGGTCATACATTTGGGCGTCGTGCTGTAATACATCAGTCTTGTGCTTGTGGTACACTGAGCTTGAACGAGTGTGTCTGGTGACTTATCGTTTCGCACTTACTAAAAACACACGTTATAAACTTACAAGGGAACACAGTCACTAATGTATGGATGTGATATCCTATAGTAGGATAGAAATAATTAATAATTAACTTAATTAGTTACCTTAAGATTAAAATCTGTTTGCGGTTAGTTAAATATGGTTGGCCACGTGAAATGTTTCTTGGAATTTTTGTGGTAATGCCATTTTGGATTGGGAAACTTTCGTGTTTTAGAATGTTGTTCTGCAACTGTTACAATCGAGTTCTTCCACGGGAATCACTCCCCCCCCCCCCCCCCTCTCTCTCTCACACACAAGATACACGCAACCAGGCGAGCAAATCATGCACCACCGCCCCACCAACAGTTTGCTTTGCTGTAATTCATGGTACGACTGGCTTAGTTCATGGAATGAAGAGCAAATTCCAAGAAACATTTCACTCTAAACCAAAAATTATAATTGTTATTTCAATTATTGATAGACGTTAAGTACTATTCAAACATCGTTAATTAACTATCATTCAAACGAAAATACAAGTCAATTAAGTTAAAACTTGCGTCTCGTTTGAACACCAACTTGCGGTAGCTTGTGGCAACTTTGGTCATGTTCAAATTTCTTCGCAAGTTGAGGCGATTGCGTCTCGTTTGAACGGTACAAACACAAGTGACCGCAATTCAGCGCAAGTTAACTTGCTTTCTTGTTTGAACGGGGCCTGCAGAAACAGTTTAAATATTTACCCTAAAAACCACATCGTACACTCATGTTAACTAAAGTCCTGTTGTACACTAACTTTTACCTTTCAAACCATTTAGGAATTCTTAGAATACGATGACAATGCTATACTAGGTTCCCTTCCAATTAGAATACTAATTGTATGCACACAACTCTTACGCAAACCTGTTGATATATTTTTCTAAGAAATTCTAAAAAAAATATAAATGAGAACTATGTTTATCTCGCTATGTAATTAACCTTAAAAAGCTACAAACCCAAGCGTGTGAGGGGCATAGAACATTTTAAAGACAATACCTGAACAACGTAACCTCCCTGTAGACCAATTCGTAGTTCCTTGCGCCATCTTGAAAGGTGACTAATCCTTCGCAATAAAGCTTCGGTTAAACGGTCAACATTTTCTGGCAACTTGTGACAAGTAGCAGTTGTAGTTGAAGGTGGTAAAGCGTGCAACAATGCATCGCAACTTGCTACGCAACATCGTTGCACGACTGGACAAGTTGCAAGAACATCATGTTGCTGTTTAACTAAAACTTAAAGCGATGATGGATGCGATCTTACAACGATAGAGACGTAATTAAAATGGTCTCTGTAACTGCAAATCGCCCTTCTTTTTCGCTCAGTTTAGCCTGCGTAGCCTGGCTTTCCAACAAGTCGAAATACCGGATAGTTTTCAAGATGGCGGGGATAATCTATATTGGTCTAGTGAGAAATACGATAACATTTGACGAATGTTTGACATCAACATTGACTACAATGAAATCGCAAATGTTTGAAAATTATTGTTAAAATTCAGTCTAGCTTAGAGCTATAAGAATTTTCTAATGTATTAATTAAATTATTTTAACGTTGGCACTAAGACTGTATACGTAAAAGTTTACGTAAAAGTACATTAAAGCTAAGTAAATGGAGTTCTAGGAACACCACTTATTACCATGACAACCATACCAATTTATATAACCTGTATTAGATTTCAGTGATGAACACATGCATACACACACACACGTATTGGATGACGCACAAGAATGACGGTACCACGACTATACTTGGTTAAAGCCAGTTTTGATAATGTCCAGTAACACATGTCTGTGAGTAAGGTGCCACAGTAATAAGACTGTCAATAGGATAGCTTAATCCAGTTCTTGTCGCTGTGGATATGGGAGCGAGTAGCGACTCTTCTAGCCGTTTTGTGTGTACTGCATAGTTATTCGCCAAACTTGAAAGATAGTTTCTTGAATTGACGAGTGCTAGATTGGAGGCAAGTCCATTGTTTGCTGATAGCAAAGGGTGAAACGAAGGCATGAAGAAAGCAGGTTGAGTGGGAAATGCGGGAACGCCAAATTTATAAGGGCTATACTGCCCCATGTGGTGGGAATGGGGATCTGAATGTAAATCAAAAGGCATTCTGTGGTCGGCACCATAATAAGCCTTTTCTGCAAGCCCACCACAAAAATGTCCCTGTTTGTAATGAGGATGGGTTCCATATTGGTGAGGGTTCTGCGGTGCGTCTATGTAGCCCGGCTTCTCGTGTTGAGGTGGCAAAGACGTTTGACTGTGATTCTTGTTCGGTTCTGCGCATTCTCCGTTTGTTTTAGCCGCGATTTGCGGAGACTGTGGTTTTGCGGGCTCGGGTATTCGCTCAGGAACTTCATCGCGTTTGGGTTCTGGGTCAGTGGGCTTTGTCGTGTTACCAAGAATATTACTGATACAAAATGTTGAAGATGCGTTCGTGCGAGGTGCAGCTGGCTTCTTGGTTTCCTCAGTGTCATTTCCTAGTAACCTTGAAACGCTGTAATTCGAAATTGCAGGCGTAGAACGGTTTTGTACTTGTGCACTGCTGACTTTGGTGTCGCGCAAATTATCCTTTTTATATTCAAACGATTCAACGTGACGCATGTGACGGTCGCGCTCATGCTGCTCGTTGACACTCACGCGACTCGTTATTGATGCTGTGGTAACACGATCTTCCACGGGAAGGCTTCTAGGTGCGGCAATGTCATTTGGCAGACAGTGCTCTCGTGGCCAGCCATGGAGGTGTCTGACAATGTCGCTTTCTCGAAGCTCTCGCAGTTTCTGTAACTGATCCCTCGCGATTCCCGTTTGGTTTCCATGATCCCTGTCCGTTCCAGCGTGCATTCTTTGCAGGAAATCATTACTATTAGTGTTCTGTGATATAGGAGGCAGGCTTTCTTTCGAAGAAACAGTCGTAACCGAAACTAAGTCTTCGTTAGCTGGACGTTTATAGACACCGACGTCATTTTCAGTTTTTACAGACTGATCTACATTATTGTTCTTCTGCACTTCTGCACTGTCTATAGTTTTATTTTGATGTTGTTTACTGACACCACCACCACCGGCCATTTTCCAGGTCATTGGCTGCTGATGAATCGATGGTGGTTCCTTATCAGCACGAGACAAAGCCGTCTCAGCCAACATGTCCAGATAATTCTCGTGCGTCACATTCTCGCTTGCAGCATTCGCCGCTTCTTTATCTGCGGCTTCTTTGTCCTTTTTCCTGATAGCCATTTTCTGTCCCCATTCGTCCAGTCCATGGTACCTAGTATTCAACTGCTTGTGTTGGTAGAATACTAAACTAATTCTAGTAGGCGAGTGTCTCTGTGGATTTTTCAACGCCGTTGTTGCGTGAAGTTCTTTCTTAGCGACTTCAATAAGCAGGGAGCCGGGAGTTAAAGCAAGTGCGACACCACCCATTGACTCGTCGAATTTATAAAACTTTTTCGCCGGCGAAGCATCAACCCCCGGTTTACCAGACTGTGTGCGCTTGACAGGGACACCACGCCCTTGTTCGTGTTGTACATTGGGGCTATTCGAACGCATAACGGGTACATCCTTCTCATCAACATACTTGATATCAGAAGGAGGTTTCCCCCACTCTGCCGGGGCTCCGCTATAATGGTGTATCACTGCTTTAGGTTTGGTACCTTCTCCACCATGTGTACCATTTCTAAGGTGCTCCTCAACAAAAGGCTTAACAGGTTGTGATGGGACTCCCCAAGGAGCACCTGGCGGAAATGGTCCCTTATGGTCCTCTGGGAACTCCATAGGGAAAGGTTGTTGATAATGGTTCATGTGTGCACCGTGGGTGCGGTAGAGGTATGGAATATGGTTCTCATCTACCCAGCGTACGTCAGGTGAACGTAAACGATCCACGAACAGATTATTACCAAGGAAGGGATAGTAAGGGAGGGGAGACTTGGGATTAAAGTGATTATTAAAGTAACCATTCATCAAATGATTCGCAGCAGGATGATGATGAACGACCGAGCTTGGATAACCGTAAGGTGGCGCCTGACCGCCTATACCGTTGCTATGGAACCTATCTCCATAGATACCATTAAATCCACCATTCATGTAAGGGTTATTGTGGTTTTCCGTAAGAGGCGAGTGTTCCTTTTTCAATGCTGCTTCTTTTCGTTCCTCTGAAGTATTTTTTGGGGATTTCTCTTTGTCATCCTTTGATGCTGTCTTCCCCACAGGCGATACACCGATGGGTGGTGACATCATGTGTGTAGGCATGACGTAATTAGGTGTTGCAACCTTGCCGTCTTTATCCAGCAGTTGGTACAGTGGTAGCACGTGCAATTGTTCCTCTTCTGAATCAGCCCCTGCCTCAGGTTTGAGTAAAGTGCAAACCTTAAAAGATTTCAGACATCACGTGTTAATAATCATCAATCAATTCATCAATCACAAGCTTGACAGCTGGCGCATAGCTGTTCGTTTCCCGCCACAATGTCTTCCCACCATACCTTGCGGTCGTTATATTATAAAGACTCTTTCCCACTCCTCCCAGAAAACACTCGCAGACAGCTGGCGAGTACTGGCTGACTTGTCATCACCGGTGATCTTTGCAAGCTAGCGCCGAGCACTCGTAGAAAAGTCAAAGAATTAAAAATTTTCTACGAGTGCTCGCTAGCTTGCGAAAACTGATCACTCCGCGCTACGAGTCAGCAATGCAATCACTCGCCAGCAGTCTGCGAGAGTTTCCTGTGAGGTGTTGAGAATAGCCTCAAGGCTCGTGTCTATGTAGTGATTCAAAATGTTTAAAAAATTTAAATTTTCTCCTGGTTACTGAATTGAATATCAACTTTCCTTCCCAGGCTAAATCTAATCTCCGACCCCATACCCCACCGAACGCAAAACCTAAAACTATCTTCAAAAATATCTATAGAAAATTCTCGACTAGTGGTAAAAATTCAACCACAGAATATGTATACAAAGAAAATTCAATTGACGCGTGGGATATTCCTGCAAGGTGTTTCACTCGGAAGCACTACATGACTAGTACATCAATACTGATCGATGGTTGTGGTAAGGGTCATTAACAAGTGTATATGTGGGTGAAACTAAAAGAAATATTGCGCGTTTAACGAGTTTCTACGCCCGTCAGCCATATCTAAATTGACCGCTCAATCTACGCAGAGGAAGTTCAGATCATCCGCTCATTAATCTCATGAGAGTTTTCAGGAAACTAACAGACGTCTAGCTTCGCTACGTGCTCGGCATGAGCTAATGGAAAAGGTTTGCTCTCGAAAATGCAGCATGGATAACGATGTCATCATTTTTCAAAAACAAAAAGTGTTAAGCAAAAATCGCAGTAAAAAAGATGGACAGACAAATCAGCCATTCTACATGGATAATTCGCAGTCTAAACGAGTAGAGGCGGGACCGGTGCAAGTTTGTGAAATTTATTGAAATTTTTTATGAATTTGTTTGATTACAAAATGAAGCCTTTCACAGGAAAAATAATAGACAATAGTATATTGAATGATTTGTGGGATGATATATTGAATATTATCAATGTTAATAGTTTCGAACATTTTAAGTTCGATTATTAAGAAGTATATGTGCACAATTAATTTATATATTTATACCATAAGTATGTCCTTACCACTGTGGACCCTCCATCCATGTTTTGTTTGTCTTTATGGCTATGTGCGCAAAAATCCATACAACAGGTTATCCCAGAAAATGGGCGATCACCTTCGTCACTACCGATGCGACATTCATAACCATTCTTGTTCTTAATCTGAAAGAAAATCCAGACAAATTTAGCGAGAGGAATACTGTGCAACAATACTATCCGCAAACCAAACGGCATGTTGTCATGGCGATATGTCTGAGTCTGTTGCTTAGCA
This sequence comes from Urticina crassicornis, assembly GCA_032270385.1. Classification (NCBI taxonomy): domain Eukaryota; kingdom Metazoa; phylum Cnidaria; class Anthozoa; order Actiniaria; family Actiniidae; genus Urticina; species Urticina crassicornis. The sequence continues at coordinate 2,206 of JAUUIK010178348.1, read as the reverse complement.
ACCAATTTAAAGTATGTCCTTCATGATAAAAAAAATGTGTGCATAAACAGGCAACAATCATGGAACGAGTTAGGTATGTTTTGGAGTCAAGCTTTAATTCATAGGATAACATTTCATATGAATATTAATAACTGAAAAAAAGAAAATCTACTTGAATCTATTAAAAAAGGGAGGGGAAATGAAAAAAGAGATAAATAAAAAAAAACGATGCCACGAATCTACTTGTTACTTTTAAATTAGAAAAAAAGTTAAATAATAGCAATGGCACTTCAACTTCCGATGTTTCTTCCTCTTTTGAAGTTCATATTTAGAGTGATTAAACTTGTTTCTTGTATAGCTTTAGGGAACGATCTAATCGCTACCATTGGTTGTGTTCAGCCACAAGGCAGGCAGGAGTCGAGAGAGGCTCGGTGAGATCCTAGTGAGATCCTGTTATCTAATATGTACCTGATTAGCAAATGCCTCTGGTGCAGCTCTTTTGTAGATTGGAGTCAAGTACGTCGTGATGTCTTGTATCATACTCTCCAGCTGCTCCTCCTACACAAGGCCACAAACATACGACAACATTCAGAATCATGTACAATATATACAAACTAATGTTTCTGCCACTGACTGGGCAAACAACCACTAAATACATTCAGCAGTCAGACCTTTGGTACAAAGTGAGAACTCCACTCAGCCAGAGATAATTAGTCTATCTAGGGGCGGATCCAGGATTTATTTTAGGGGGTGGTGGGGGGTGTACGAGGAAATAGGGCACGTTTCGGAGAATTTAGGGCACCACCAGGTCTGTACAGTACTTACAGTTTCGTACATTTAAAATCGCAGAAGCAAAAAATAAAAACGTTCTCCATCAATTCTAACGACCTCTTTCTCCTCGTAATTGCTACTAATCTACTGCGTTTCAGTGACGAGAAGGGCACTAAGGGGCCACTTCATCTTTCCCAAGGGGGGGGGGGGTGTTACGGTAGTTCAGGCCACTGTTAGGGCATTGTGTTACACTAAATCCACGAGAAAAAAGGGCACTTTCTGTCCCCCACCCCCTAAATCCGCCCCTGCTATCTGGCTGCGAACTTTTTGTCTGTAGCTCGATATTTGCTCGTTACAGTTCTTCAACTTAATATACAGCAGCTCATTCACGAAATGAAATAAATTATAAAATATCTAAGATATAATAAACCACTATTGTATTGTATATAACGCGCGCTCTGATTGGTCGAAAGTTTGCAACATGATATCAGAGGACAGAGATTTTCTGCGCGCGATTGCACTTTTCATCGCTTCAAAATATCTTATAAAAGCAATATAAGATGACTGCTTGTGTTTATACTGTGATATAAACACTCTGGAAGTTGTAGAGCACTCGAGAAGTCAGAGAAACACTTGGCTATGCCTCGTGTACTCAGTCCCATCGTGTTTCTATCACAGCATATAGACACACGTGGTCGTTTTATATTCCTTAAATGTATGCCATCCGATAAAAGCTTAACCATATGTCTTATAAATAGCATAGGGTTTTCATGATTGGCGGACAATCTTCTATTTTTACAAGAGATAATTAAAATGACTAGAAAATTTAAAAACATTGCATTTCACGCATCGAATCGGAATCGCCTGGAGTAGATTCACTGAGGAAATTGGTAAGTACTTTATGTATGCCGATTATTATGTCCTGGGATAGTGTTAGTACTATAGTAAACTACACAAATAGTATCTCAGGACATAATAATCGGCATACATAAAGTACTTACCGAAAATATACTACTCTTTCGCTGTGCATGACTTATGAAACCAAAATAACGGAGCATGCGCCTTGGGCGAAAAATTGATCTTCGTTGACTTAGCCCTTGTTGTGCTTTACTGCGCATGATCAGTGAAAATGAAATGGAGCATGCGCACTCAAAAATAAGTATAGGGATAGATTGGAGCGTCTTCAAAGTTTCAAAAATTTGGAAGCTTGGAAAGCACATCAAGTAAAATTAATCCTTAATTATTAATTTTACAAGGACCCGTTGCGATTACTGCGCACGTTCAAGTAATTGTGCCCTCAAGAAAGGAAACCCTACGCAGGGACGTCGGAGCGTTTTTACTGACGGGGGACTATAATTCAGATTTTATTTAAGAAATACAAAAACGTTTGCGCACGTGACTATCGCTGTTTCATGTTATAATTATGTTCATGATGTATTAATTACGTGATAGTTTT
>JAUUIK010178237.1:0-11070 GCA_032270385.1 Urticina crassicornis | reverse complement strand
GAAAATGGGAAATGCTAATTAAATACAATGGGGAATCCTCGATTCCGATTGGTTGACCTTGAGTTTGTTCTGAAGGTCAACTCAGCTGGTATAAATAAAAATATAACAATAATAATAAATAGATACAATAATAATAATAGTAATACAAAAAAATCGTGGTAATCGTGGTAAAAAAAAATCGTGGTAATCATAGAAAATATAATGTATATTAATAAATAATATATAAATTTTTATACTAGAAAAATATTAAAGATAAAAATAATTTAAATATAAATAGATAGATAAACATAACTGAATTAAGACCCTAGGCTATGTAAGGCTATTGAATTAAAGATTTATATCTTGTCAAAGACACATTTTTCTCCTCTTTGAAGCCAAATCTACTTTGTTATAATACAATTCAGTATTATTGTTTGAAAATTAGAATCGCCATGATAGTTTTTCGTAAAATTAAACAATTTGATTTAACAAGTCACTTTGATCTGCATAGTGTCTGCGTTGTGTCAACCTTTGCGCGTCATTCAATATTTTGAATGGACAATGAAAGTGCCAAACGTGACAAGTGTAATTTTTCCCTTGTTTAGTGGTATTTCACAACTTAACGACAGTTTTATTTATTTAATTATTTAAAAATGATCAAAATTTAATTAAACTGAAAGAATGAAATTAATTTAAAGAATGAAAGAAAGAACTGTTTTTAAATAAAGTGATTCAGACTATATATATAATGTTGAGTAAACTTGAGTACGTTACTTACTTGTCCTTGTTTTCCTTGTTCTCCTTTGATTCCTCGGGGTCCCTAGTAAAAGGGGTAACGATAATTTCAGTTAAAAAGCAAAATAAAAATAAAGGAGACGATCTCACGGTTTCGTTGTGAAGGGAAAACTCAGTGAGACCAAATAACTAAATGTTTGCCAGAAAAAAATATTGTGCTCTTGCGTCGTTTGTTTCTTCATGTCTTCAGTAAACAACAACAAAAAACTCACAAAGAATATTGAGATAAAATTCAATAAATAAAAAAAAAGAAGCAAACGTTGAAACATATATAAGACTATGCCGGAATGTATTTATGACCAATCACAGAAATGAATTATAGTCTAGAATTATAGTCTTTTGAAAACTCATTATATACTTACTTTAATGCCTTGTGTACCAGGAAGACCGCGTTCTCCTTTAATTCCTTGAATACCCTTCAACAAGAAACATAGAAAACTGTATCAATAAACAGAAAATGTCATCAAGTATTTGGATTTTAGAAGTACTGCACCTTAAACTTATGAATAACAATCGACAATAATAGTGTAACGTTAGGATTACAAACACTTTTACCATACTTCCCTTGGTACCATCTCTTCCTGGTGGTCCAGAATTGCCTGGATTGCCTGGTTGACCATCTCTACCGTCACGACCATTTTTTCCACTAAAGCAGAATCCCTAATAACACATTTTAAAACGATATATGGTCAATAAATAAAACCCTCTCATTGTTATAAATGACTGCTCAAAAGTAAGTACGTAGGCCAATCAAGAAATATGTAGGAAAAATATAAAAAATATAAATATAAATATAAAATACATGTCCTTCATTTTTGGTTAAAAGGATAATTGACAAAACAGGTCACGTGACCAAGTCAAGATATTGAATATTTCTAATTTCTGCCTTAACAAAGAATGACTTTCAACCATTCCAGACAGATTCTTGTGAAGGTCAAGTTACTTAGCAATAACACTTCAAAAGATTTTTGATTCACATAAAAACCGCCACCCCATTTTGAAATTCCTATTTTCCTCGCGTTAAGGTCACGTGACCACCGGAAGTCAACATTACCATGCCGAAAATTTTAAGGAACCCAAATATCACTTAAGCCCCAAATCTCGATTTCATGGGTTTAAGATTGAAAGAGTTATTGCAGAAACTTTGTTTCCTAGCGATTCAGTAAAAGACCCAGCCTTAACATGCTTGAGATAATGAGGAAAATTACAAATACATGAGACACTGTAGACTGTTAAAGATAAACGGGCTCAATTAATTGACTTCCGAAGTACCTACGTACCTTGCAATGGCCACCGGCTGGTTTCTTCTGCTGGTGATTGGATGTTGTAGAGAAATAAAGGCCGTTAAGCACTACAAGAAAAACGAAGACAGCGATGCAGTTCATGGTTAAAGTTTTGATATCCTTAGAATTCAAGAGTTCAACAGAATAACGCTGTCAAAAGCGTCTTACTCTCTTTGTAAGCAGTTCTTTTACATGATAAAACATGTTCTTAGTTTGATGCTTCTAGACGTCTCTGAGGTGTCTTGGTCTTCTAGGGGAGTAAGGGGATATGCCCACGTAATAATTTTAAAAACTGTTGCAAAGAGACGCCAGAACTTGGCCACGGTTTTCTATTTCATTTTCTTCTTTCAGTTGCTGTTTTTTCTAAAAATATGTTTATTGTGCTGAAGTTCGAATATCAAAGTTTCGCACAAAGTAATGTTCACTGTGTCAGCTATGCTAAAAAAAAAGCTTATTATGTTAGTGGCTTAAACATAGTGTGGATTTTGTACAAATAGTTATATAATTGGCGCTAAGGTTTCGTATATTTTATTTTAGATCTTTTATCGCTGTGTTTAATCCAGGAATTACTTGCCATCTCGTTATTAAAGTATCTAATGTTAGTTATTTAGTCGAATTAGACAGCGAAGAACAAACAAAGACAAGTGTTGTGTGCGTTATGAATAATCTGGTAAATTGGCAAATCAAAATTCAACCAATAGTGATGCTGGACCTTTGTGACTTTATGTCATTTCAGCAGCAAAACATACGCTCAATAATAAACCAATCAATTCATTTGATTTGATAATCCAATAAACTTGCAATAACAAGTATAGCCGCAGATATTGACCTTTTAGTGTAAAGACCTGACGGCTAAATAATGACATTTAGTTCCTTTTTCCCCAAGTGCATGCATGAAACAAAGTTTAAAAAAAAATACAATTCAATCAAACGACGAAGAATTTTTTACGAATGGCACGAAATGGGTAGATAACATCTGTAGAAGAAAAAAAGACCCTTAAATAAGTTCCATAGTTTGATTGAGTCCCAAATGCTGGAATTCCTCCTTCCCAAGTGTTCTATGCTCCATAGCGTACACAATAAGATAAAAACAAGCTGGTAGAGTGACTTTCGTTCAGTCGATATTTTGATAAACAAAGAAGGAACTGAGAAAAAGAAAAAGTGAAAGGAGGAAAGAATAGAATTGCATGAAGGGAAAAGGATTTTTTTTTAAATGGGCGATATAAACGGCTTGATAATTTAATTTTTGATGTTATTCCTTTAAAAAATTGAAGAAGCTTATACATGTATATGTATATAGCAGCATCTATACCAAATTTAAAATGAATGTAAATAAATATCTGAATGTCTTCATGCTGTAAGTAGTTAGCACTATACTCCTAAATGAGCCCTGAGATTTTGTTTAAATGCTCTAAATCCTTGAGCTTCAAAGCTTCAATTATATTTGAGGTCAGTACTCTTTTGGATTATTGCAATCATTTTGTCGATCATCAGATGATATGTTTTTTTTAGAGCTAGATGTATCGCGTGATCAAGACCTGCAAAGAGGCCATCAATTTAACTCTAATATCAAAATAGCTCTTGCTAAGCCGCCCTTCTTTAATAGTTAGTTTTTCATTTGAACACAGCTCATGCTCGGTCATTCATTGAAACGTTTTGCAATAAAATTAATCAACATCTTCGTAGTGTACCAGCTGTGCAGTTTTGTTTGGAGGCATTCTGAAATGATTAGATTTGTTGGTAACAACCGATTGATTCTTATGTTTGTTTTTCGTCAGGAAATGGTATGATTTTCTCTTTAACGTAAAGGAATTGAATCAGAAACATCGTCTATTTTCTATAGCTTTATTTCATTTATCTTCACTTCATCACGGTGACTTTGAGTATTGATCCTTGTCAATTAACGTCTGAAAATAAAAGAAGGCTTCTTTAATACCTTTCCGACAGCAAACTGTCGCTCCACATTTCTTCTACAAATTCATTAATTATGTTTCATTTTTAGATTATTTCAATCAGTAGTATTGTGATCAATGTATTATTTACCCCATGTATGTGATGTTAGAAGTAGCAGCCATAAACCTCTACTCTCATGGATATGTGATTGTTCCAGGTTTTAGGCAGGAATCTTATGAAGAATGCTTCAACAGGTTTCGGCAATTTGTGTTTTACCACTGTACTCTTGTCTGTATTTCCTGTGAACGTCTAGAAATAATAATAATATATATAATAGTTATAAAAATACTGATGATGATAATAATAATAATAATAATAATAATAATCGTTATCATCATTATTGTTTTTAAAATTTGTTTTTATCGAACTCCAGTAACACAACTATTACATAAATAGACTTATCATGATAAAATATCTCACTTTGGCAGAACCGTTTTCTTTGTAAAGAGTCCAAGTACTACCATCGTCAGAAAATGAGAGCTGATAGGTCTTTACCCACTCAGTTACGAGCAGTGAGCTAGAACTATAACCTTGTGTAGCTATGTCTGTCACGACTGTCTTTCTTCCAAAACTAATCTGCAGCCACTGATTGGTGTCTAGTGTCTTTGCAGCCCAACCATTCCAGGTTTTGTAGTTGAGTCTTGCGCGATGCCCACCATAATGTGCCTTGTTATCAACAAACACACTTGAGGCAGTCACGTGGCTATCCTTGATGACATAACTGTTCATTCCCAGGGCAGGCTTTGTCGCACGAAAAGTGCAACCTATAGAATGACAAAATTCGTCCTCTTTACGATATGATACTGAAACAGCCTTTTTATTTCTATACACAGAAAAAAATACCAGAAGACAACATGTACTTACTTATTAAGGCGTCTGATTTGTCAGCTCTCTTTAAAAAAGAAAAAGACATGAGAGAGAGATATATGAGAAAACAAGTATCGCGAACAGGTTCTTGGGGAATTCACGCAAATATTTCCTTCTGGCAAGCTCAGTGCATGGAATAAGCATACACATACAGAGTGCGTTTCAATTCTCGACCCGGTCCGAGCTTGCCTCATGCACCGACGAAAACAGTCATGACACTCAAAAAAGCATTAAATCATTTTCGATTACACCTAATTGCAAAATCGTTGTCGGGTTCAAAAAAGAAAGAACGAAGAAGCTAAGACCGAAGAGGGTTCTGGGAAATAGGTATTCATTATTATTATAATTACATTATTAAAAGAAAACAACAATGCCGAAGCCGCTTAATTTAATTATCGAAAAATTATGAACTTGCGCATGCAAGCTAAGCAGTGCTGGACTCTTTCTTTCGTTAGGATTCCCCCTCTTTTTCAGGTGACTGGACTAAGCTCGACAAAAAAAATTAACTTATTAACTAACCTTGGTAAACTTCTTGTCTAATTTAGCTTCAAGTTTCCTTAAAGCGTTGTCTAGAAGTGTCTGTCATTGAATCAAATAAGATATGAATTAAATATGTTTGAAAATGTTGTAGTCGTCTTTTGTTGACTTATGTATCGTATGCGCAGTTTGTGAAGTCGTTTTATTAGAAAAAAATAGACTTTGTGGCATCTTTTCAGTACTTTTCAATATTAAGCAGGAAGTTGTTACAGCATCGTTAGTTCCCGATGATGTATTTGATCGAATCTCTTATCACATGTATGTCCTCTTTTTCATCAACAACTTATTTAATATTTTACTAAGCCAGCACCCTCTGCACAGAAACTTTACACAAAGCAATACCTATAGTGGTACATAGGAAAAACATTACCTTGTCACAAGAACCTTTCAGCCCTTTATCACCCTTCTGACCCTAACAATATGATATAATAAATATAATAATAAATGTAATATATAAAATAAAGAATCTAAGCAAGTATGAATTGTGATATCCCTATTTCATAATGACATCACCTACAATAACAATCCGCCATTTTACTGGAACAAAATACGAACAAAAAAAAATTTAACAAAACAATTAATGTCAAAATGACCAAAAGCCACCGCAAAACATACAGAGTTTGTACTTTTCGTTTGAGTAACACAGCTTATTTCAGTTAAGAATATAATTTTCAGATAATAAAATCTATTTCCTTTGAATTTTATTGCCACTTTCTCCTTGTTTATAGACCATGATTCCTAGCAATATGTTTTTTACATGTGACGTCATTATGACTAGAGATTTTGCATGATCACGTGAAGTCAACCATGTTGGATGGTAGAACAATAGAATCTCTCCCCTGAGGAATTGAATTAATTTTCATGTAAAAATATTATATTATTCCTGCCATTCAACATGGCTGCATCAATGTGTAACTTGTAATTTATGATTGTCTTTTTCGAGAAGAAGATTGATATATTTACCATCAGTCCTCGCTTTCCTGGTTCACCTTTGTTGCCTCTAGGTCCCTTATCACGTAATGTGAAAAGTCAAAAACAGAGATTATGGTTATGGTTATCGGCAGAATAAAATCCGAGCCAAAAAACAACATCAACGGCACTTTAACTACCAAGGCTGGACTGTCCTCGAGTTTCTTCGAAAACTGACTTTAAATGACACTGAGAACTGGGCCATTAGGCGGTTAATTAAAACAAGTATACCTTACAAACGCCTATGTATTAACCAATACATATATAATGAATGAAAGAAACGTGAAGAAGTAAGGTCTAAGTTAGGCGTTGTCATGACTGTTGTTTATACTGCTGTGCCTAATTTCAATAATAATATGCACGTAGTATACATAACGATTAGCCCCTGTGTTCCTGGTATCCCAGGATTTCCCTGTTGCCCCCTTTCACCTTTTTTCCCCTGAAAAAGAATATTTCCAATGAGATGGACTATACGTAAAACGTTGTACTTTCTGGCTTCGCTAGTATCTTTTCGTGATTTAATTGGCTTGGTTGAACAAAGATTCAACAAATGCAAGCCATTTCCTAGAGAAATTTTTAATTTCTGGGATATTTCTTGATACATTGGAAACGTAGGTCAGCGAACCACGTAAACTAAACTGGCACTTTTGTTTTTGTGGTCCTCAAAGCGTTATACATGTGATGATCAACAGTTTAATAACAGGTTTACACAATACAGTGTATTTGATTTGATCTATATATTATGACTAACCATCAACCCTTGACTTCCAAGTTCACCCTTGTCTCCTTTGGTTCCCTTGAAAAAATGGAGAGTAAATAAATATTGGCACATCAGTGAATCCTTTGTATTTTTGAAACTGGAAGAATATTTTTACCAAAATTTGAAAACTATTAGAAACAATGGAAGATACAGACAGCAACACATTAACATTACTTACATTAACACCTTGTGGACCTCCTGGTCCTGTTTGTCCTTTCTCTCCTTTGTCTCCCTTAAAAAAATTATACCAGCAAATGGATCACTATAAGAAACATTTATCCTACCATTTTGATTCATGAATACATCGATCATATTTACCTTGTTTCCTTTTATACCGTCTTTCCCTGGGTGTCCTGGTTGACCATGTAGTCCATCTCTCCCATTAAGACCATCTTTACCGTCACGTCCGTCTTTTACTCTACAGCACATGCTCTGAAAACATATATCGTTAATAATATACTACCTAAGGTGTAGTTTAGTACTTAATCACATACATGAAAAATTTCTCGATTCTGATTAGTTGAAACCAGCTAGTGCAATTTATCGTTCAGTTGGTTGTAATTGCACTGGAAATCAGGAGTTCGACTGTCTCTCAAGCCAAACCAAATGCTCCAAAATGAAATCGAAGTATCTGAAGTTGTTCACAATCATATTTTGGCAGACCGAATTTTTCCGAAGATTTTCCGAAGATTTTCGAAGTGTTTCCGAAGTTTTTCGAACGCTTAAAAATGCTTCATTTTACTTAGTGATAACCGCAATAACATGTCTTACCTTGTAAATTCTGTTAGACTACTTATTAATAATATTTCCCAAGTTGTAGCAGTACTTATAACTTGTTTCCGAGTCTTACTAGGGATTTCCGAAGATTTTCCGAAACCGGTTTATGCAATTTTTTCATGTACATGTATGTGATTAAAAGGAAATCATATGGTTTTTCTCGTGCAATTTGGAATAAATTTGAACTCGTGAGGATCCTCTTTGAAACCCCACTTGTTCAAATTTATTTCAAATTGCACTCGAAACCATATGATTTACTATACAAATAGCATTAATTACTAAACAATAAAAAAACAAAGGCTACACACATTAAGTGTTTGCACTACTCTAAAGTCAATGTTCCTTGGCGGAAGGGCAATTAGTTCATCCTTGGTCCTTGATACATTTCAGTTATAGAATGTGGCCGAAATGTGCAGTATCAAGGTTCCTCTATAGTTGAAAAGATTAAGCGGTTGTTAAACTATCATATTTACAACTTGTTAACAAGGCACTAAATAGGAATATAATAAATAATGTAACAAATGCTGAAAAATATAATTCTTTTGCGAAACAATAATATAATAAAAACCTACCGCACAATGACCGGTTAGTTTGTTCTGTTGCTGGTGATTGGATGTTGTAGAGAAATAAAGGCCGTTAAGCACTACAAGAAAAACGAAGACAGCGATGGAGTTCATGGTTAAAGTTTTGATATCCTTAGAATTCGATCGGTGAGTTCAACAGAATAACGCTGTCAAAAGACGGCGAAGAACAAACAAAGACAAGTGTTGTGTGCGTTATGAATAATCTGGTAAATTGGCAAATCAAAATTCAACCAATAGGGATGCTGAACCTTTGTGACTTTATGTCATTTCAGCAGCAAAACATACGCTCAATAATAAACCAATCAATTCATTTGTTTTGATAATCCAAAGCAATAATAATATATTTTCAATATTCTAAACTCGTAATAACAAGTATAGCAGATATTGACCTTTTAGTGTAAAGACCACGGTTAAATAATGACATTTAGTTCCCTTTTCACCAAGCGCATGAAACAAAGTTTAAAAAAAATACAATCAAACAACGAAGAATATTTTACGAATGGCACGAAATAGGTAGATAACATCTGTAGAAGAAAAAAGACGATCCTGAAATAAGTCAGTGATTCTATAGTTTGATTCCCAAGTTGAGTGTTCTATCGCGTACACAATAAGAAACATTTGTTATTTGATTTAGGATTAAACCTATAATATTAATTTTGCCGTTAATATTCATGGAAAAAAAGGAGAATAATAACAACAATATCATGATAATTATCAGAATCTTTAGATTCAAGCAATATCTCAATCGAATAACCTTCATCAAGAGATCTCGTATGGAATGGGATGGAATATTATATTATATTATCAATTATAATAATTATATAATATGGCTTGTATAGCGCTTATACAGGTCTAGTGTCCTAAGCGCTTAAAATAAAATGGATATGAATATAATTACAAAGAAAAAGCTAATTTAAATAAATGAGTTTTGAGATTGGACTTGAAAGAAGAAAGACTAGGAGTGTCTCTTATTGAAGAAGGTGTAGAGGAGCAGCAACTGAGAAGGACCGTAGACCATATGACTTGAGATTATATGCCTTTGAAGACAGCAACAAGTGAGAAGATGAGCGGAGATTATATCGTTATATCATGTGTTGTTTTTAGCGACCTCTCATTTGTATACGCGTCTTAAAATTGGATATTAATTTGTCTGGGGGCTTAATTATGGGAGAAGTAAAGTTAAAAAAAGTTAAAGTTAAAAAATATCTTAGACATTTATTGGAAATTCATTAAAGTGTCTTCCATCTAATCAGAAAGAGGTCATATTTAATTTCTGTTGTTGTCTAAAAGAAGGAAGTGAATCCTTGTAGTTCAAGCACCAGGGTTGATATAATTGTTTGCCTTTATCTGATAGAAATAGACCTAGTACTACAAATAAGCTTTAAAGTTTTTCCATGTAAAAAAACTCTAAGCATTAGTTCAGTAACATTTTGTTTCTTGTAGTTGAATCTGTAGATCAGTACACAAACATACCAGTCAAGATGACGTCTCGATTGTATTTTCATTAGTAACAAACCTATAGTTTAGATATCAATTACATGATTTATCAAGCCTTGTTATGACATCAGTCAGGGGTAATTGTTATTAGCAATTACGCAAATCGTGTAAAATAATCGGTTAAATTTCCTCAAATTTGTGTTAACTAAGAAATTAATGTCATTATTTTTCTCGAAACTTCTCAAATGAGACTACCTCCTACGATTATGTCACATATACAGACTTCAGCATCAATGGTGCCTTCATTGTCGATCTAGTTTTCATGATACCTGTCAGTGTCAGCTTCACCGTTCGTTATCAACAAAAATACCATTCACTTTATCACCCCACAACCCTGTCTTCTTTCCAGAAAGAACGAGAATATCCTAGCTTGTATTATTCCATAAACCGTATATTTGGATGGAGTTGTCACTCCATAAAAGTGCAGGAGTGTATCTTATATAAAGCATCGTGTCATGCAGGTGCATTTAAACTAAAGAATAGCCATTAGTACGTGTTCGCATCTAGAGTATTAGTTACTGATGTGTGACGTCATGATAAGTGACGTCATAACATGTGACGTAAAACTAATTGAATGATAAACTTAGCACCATCCCACCCCCTGCCATGTTTGGTATCTGCATGTAGCATGAGTTGCAGAGACGTATTGACCAAGGGGCTATCAAATATGTGTAGGTCACTAGAGATTTTCACGATAACGAAGCTACAAGAGATGTGGCCGGTTGCATGTCGTGTCCAAGTAAGTGAGCTGAGTGTGTTGATCAACTTTTCCCATCACATCAAAAAATCTCAAACTTGGGATAAATGCGTATTTTGAGGTCAGTACTCTTTTGGGTTATTGCAATCATTTTGTCATTAGATGATATGTTTTTTTAGAGCTAAATGTGTCACGTGATCAAGACCTGCAAAGAGGCCATCAATTTAACTCTTGCTAAGTCGAAATATCAAAATAGCTCTTGCTAAGCCGCCCTCCTTTGATAGTTAGTTTTTCATTTGAATACATCTCATGCTCATTGGTCATTCATTAAAACGTTTTGCAATAAAATTAATCAACATCTTCGGAGTGTAC
>JAUUIK010177682.1:0-11087 GCA_032270385.1 Urticina crassicornis | reverse complement strand
AAGTTGAAGATTTCAGAAGAAAAAAAATAAACGAAGCGACGTTCTTGATTCAACGACTCCTGTACTAACTGATGAATTTATGGCTCCATATCATTCTGTAATGTGGCTATGAGAGGATGTGAGATTCAGCCATGCAGTTGTTATTTGAAGACTGTTTCGGCGAAAACCACTTCATAATTTCCTTACTGTTATGAAATTCAAGTCGCGACTCTTGTTCAACATCGTATTAAAGCTTTTTAACTAGATTTTTTGCCATATTTTTCATTCAGGACCCAGTAGGCTTGTAGATGGTATGTTCCTGTGTGTTAAAATTTTATGCCGATAAAATAATAGAGCCATTTTTGAGCTTTCTGTAAGTGTTTTTTTCATCGCTTCTTGTCAAACTTTTTGTAGATTTTGCAAAGCCGTTCAACACTTCTATCAAACCTTCTGATTGGGCGAAATTTGCCTAATGTATGTACGGAGAATTTGGTGTTTCATATTTTCATTAAGTTCGCAAATTCCTTCCTAAATATTAACATATTTTATAAAACAAATAGAAAACGTTTTCTCGTGTTTACGTTTTCTATTTGTTAAATCGTAGGTCGGTTGAATATACTTTTGGAATTATGTCCATTTACTGACATGATAATTTTTTTAATATACATTAGTTTTAATAAAATTGAACATTATTAGTTCCATTAAGTAAGTAAGGGTTAAGCCGAGTCTACACGAGCAAGTTATCCTTGACAACTATATTTGACAAGTTTCGTTGATCGTGTAGACGGTCAGCAAGTTTTCTTTTACAATTTTCTATTGACAAGGTTTTCTTGCTCGTGTAGATGGTGAACAAGTTCTCCTTGACAAGTTGCGGTTGTGCCCGCAATGCCTTTCAATCAGCAGAGTATCAAGAAAACTATGTCTGGCATTTCTTGGCGAGGAACCTCCAGCATTTCCTCGTACTCTGATTTCTTTATATTCCGATTTTTGTATTACTAATGTTTTGAGTTCCATAGCTAGATTCTCCTTGGATTGAAGTGATTCCAATAAACTGCCTTGTACTTCTAATCAATTTAGTTTTGATTTAGCCGCCATTTTGTATTGACAGAAATGAGCGAGCGAAAAGACTGGAAACTAAACTCATTAATATTTCTTGCCACATTTTCCTTGTTATCATTTACACGAGCAAATTTCGGCCTTGACAACTTTTCCTTGTCAAGGAAAAGCTAGCATGCCAGTGTTTCTTTATCAAGAAAAAATTGGTCATTTTTCTCCATCTACACGAACAAGTTTTCCTTGTCAAGGCAAACTTGTCAAGGAAAACTTGCTCGTGTAGACTCGGCTTTAGAGAATAGACGTGAGCGTTTTATGGGATTTAGGATGGCGAGCATTGATTAATAGAAAACCACGAGTGCGCAGCACGAGCTTCTATTTGCCAACCACCTTAGAATATGATCACTGCCACGATGGACTTTTGTGTTTTTCGTACTATATGTCAGTCACTGGCTCTTCAACTTCATTAGAATATGATCAATGCCACGAAGGAATTTTTATGTTTTTGTACTATCTGTCACTGGCTCTTCAACTTCATTATAATATGATCCAATGCCACGAACGGAATTTTTATGTTTTGTGTACTATATGTCACTGTCTCTTCACCTTCATTAGAATATGATCAATGCCACGAAGACATGTTTATGTTTTTTGAATTATATGTCACTGGCTCTTCAACTTCATTAGTCGATACGTCAAGCAAAGAATGGGTGTTAATTCTTGCTATGAATTTGGTATTAGTCACAAAATATTGTTTTGATCAGTTGGAGCAGCTGCAGTGAGGTGCACATTTGTGCTTGAAAATGATCGGTTTGTGTCAAATAGATACATTAGAGGCTAATTTAGCTATGCAAGACCTTTTGAGAACGGACGGAGACTTTAAACTAAAAACAAAGGAGAACAATAGGCGTGACAACTTAGATAATTACTAAGTTGGTGCATACTAATTACTAACTACAAACCCCACTATTCTGTACTTCAAGGTCCTCTCCACTTGACATCCTTAGTTACTATGGGATTTAGGGCGTTCAAATGGCGAGCCCTGGTTGGCTGAGTGGCAGTGACCATATTGTAATTGGTGGTTAGTGTTTATTATATGCAATGAAACAAATTAAAATCAAGTTTAGCACATCATACTTTGTAACTTTATAATTAGGAGTAGCGTCCAACGGTCCGCTGCGAAAACAGCAACTGTCCTTTTCATCCAACCATGGATAAGGACAATTAATTTCCCAGTCAGTATCATATTTAGTAGAAATTTTGGAATTTCTCCAACGAAATTAAACAGACATTTTGCTATCCAAAAAAAAACAGCTTGCAAGAATTGCTTCTAAAACATTCCAAGCAAACAAACGTTTTACTAAAAAACGCTATTACTCATTACTATGAACAGCTAGCTAGTCTTTTCTTTTGACAAAAAAAAATCTTTTATCCGTTGTTGTAGCGGTAGTTATCGCAGATCTTCTGTTCCTTATATGACTGTATTTTCCCTGTAAAATAATGCTGGCAGAACAGTATTTTTTATAGAACATATACCGTTGAACGCTCCTAATTCAAGTGATTGCAATCTGAGGGTCATTCCAATAAACCTGGGCACTACTAGAGGGATTTTATGATGCCTAGTTTGTATTAGTCTAGTAATTGTTTCACGGGTTTATTACAATCACTCTAGTAATGCATATATTTAAGTATTCTAATTATTTTGGTACTCAAAAGGTTATCCGATTGCTTTTGCTGTCATTTGCTTGTACTGTGCTTTAAATAAGTTCATCGCTTGCTTTCATTTTACTTTGATTTACGATTTCATCGCTGTCGTGCTTAAGTTCCCTCCTGCTGGGCATCTCATGTCCTTCACCAATGGTTATGACTTGGAACACTGACATCACGCATGTCAAACTACATTTTGGATTCTTTCTGATTATTTGTAAAGAAAGGAAAACACTGTACAGATAGCGAACTGAAACACAACAAAAACAGAGAAGACGATCAGATATAACTATAACATATAGTATTTTAATAAGAAGTAAAAACCAAATTATATTAGAAAAAATAATAACAATTGTGAAACTAAAATAAATTGTGAAACTAAGAACAAACATTAACTTCAGTACAAGAACCCCAATGCATTTATTCATTCATTCCTTCATTCATTCCTTCATTCCTTCATTCCTTCATTCCTTCATTCCTTCATTCCTTCATTCCTTCATTCCTTTCTTCATTCATTAATTCATTAATTATTTTAATTTATCTATTTATCGTTAACCTAATATTAAGCATCAAGGTCAAGAGCACTGTGCCGGTTTAATTACTGGATTACATATCAACATATCAACTTCAACAACTTAATTTGGACCAAGACAAGTTCATTTATTTAGCAATTCAAATGATCGTTATAGATATCACATATCACACTTACACACACATATCACAAGTATCAGAATTATCTTCTTTTTTTTGTAATTAATATAAACTTGCTAGCTTATGTATGATATTCCTACCTGCAATTATAGTCATCACAAACACATTAGCAAAAACAAGCATAACTGTGACACCAATAGAGTCACTTTCCACGTCTACCAGGGTTGAATCTCTTTCTGTAGGTATCTTTAGCAGCATTGCCATGAACTGGTTAGCCATTGTAGCCATCAAGGATCCAAGATGAAGCCAGTGTTCAAACATATGTGGAATAGGCTTTGCGTGAGCAAATAATACTGAATAAAAACCAGAAAAGATTGCTGTGACTCCAAGAAATAATCGTCCATCTTGACCAGAATACACAAGCACAGATGTCAAGATGACCTTGCGAATCAGCTCTATCACCTCCCAGTACCAGCAGTCGGTGCTGTAGTTTTCATAGATGAACCTCATACCAACTGATATTTCATGTTTCTTATTTTTTAGATGTTGTATTTTGGTTTCCTTTGGCTTATTATCTTCATCATTTTCATTCAAAGGGTCTTCAACTGGACAACTGTCACTCGGTTTAATGTTTCTGCAATACTTCCACAATAAGGCAATTGTGACGACTGGAAATCCGATTGGTATCATCAAAGCCAGGTAAGCTAAGATAACAAATCTGTCATAGAAATTAGTGAAACACTGTATTGAATAGTCTGAATGAAGAAACCATGAGCAATTATTCTGGTCGTCACACACTTTAGTACAGCTGGCAGGAAGAACTTGGAACACCTTTTCACAAGTGGCAGGATAAGTGACGAACAGAAACAGAAAAACTGCACGGTAGCAATTTGCCTTGCAAGTCGAAAGCTTTTTGTTTTTGTCTTTGTCATTCATGTAAGTCTTCTTGATGAAGAAATATCCAATCGCAAACAGAATGACAATTACATCCAAAGAGACATAAATCGCAAGACCAAAGTATGGTGTTATCCTGATTGAACGTCTGAGGCATTCGATTGGAACAAGTTTGAAAATGTTCAGCTGTACCACATCAGCAAACTTCATAAACTTCGTGAGCGCTGTCGGCCACTTTATGTACGAATAGGCGTTTAAAGTACCACTTGTCACTTGGTAGAAACCAATAACTATCTTAAAACTGCTGAAGATAGTGTCAGTAACAGAACGTCCATTGGAATGTTTAGCCTTCCTTTCCTTGATGATGACAAACGCGATTATAATGAACACGATTACTACTGCAATACACTGTGCCACGAAAACATATAAAGTTGGGCATTTATTGCAACCAGAGAACATCTTGTAAAATCCTTTAGAGCAAACAGAACACAAAGGTCCTTCGTACCCATTTGAACATTTAGCGTTAAATCCACCCTTGAACAAAATTATTATGGATGTATTAGTTAAAAGCAAAACGTTTGCCACAAGTTATTAGTACATGGTTTGCTTTCCTTTAATATTGTAACAAGAAAGTCTTCTATCAGCAATTATGAATTTTTTTTCTTACTTTCTTTCTTTCTTTCTGTCTTACAATTGTATCACAATCTCGTGTTCCTTTTTATGGATTTGTGTAGCTGAGTACTATTAATGATCTTTATCCATACATGTACTTTTATAATTTATGTTAGGCAATAATTTATGTACAAGAATATGAATCAATATATATGAGCTTGTCTTACCTCACACGAGTCAATAAAAGGACAAGGATATGCCTTTGGAAGAGATCCATTAAATACTCGCCCACTAATAAGAAGATTTTTGTTTTCTTCCCGCAGTAATTTAGAGAATGTCCGATAATTTTGTTTATTTTGATCATCATGCCAGATCCAGTAAAATCCAGGCAGCAAGCTGGTGGTCTCATTTGTGCACTGATAACCAAGTGGACATTCAATGCATTTACCAAAGCGATCGAGACGGTAGAAGTCATCCAGACAAGGACATGCTCTGAATCCCGCTAATCGTTTTAGGTTCGTCCCTGAACATAATACAAAAGGAAATCAACTTGTGAAGTCAACAAGCAACTTTTTCTTGAAACATGCTGCAGGAGGAAACGTAGTAATTTTTACCGCTATGCCGTGTGTGTTATTGGCGAGTGGATTCTTGATTGCACTTCACTGATACATATTGCAATAATAAAAGTAAGTGATTTACAATTTTTAAAACGAGAACAATGTAGCATGAGACCTATATGATGGAACAAATATTTTACCATCAAGACATGCAGAACATGACTCCATTGTTTTCCCAGGAGAATCTTCGGGCTTGACGTAGGATCCAGCGGGACATTGTTTGCATCCAAGTCCGTAAACAATCTCACCAACATGTGCAATTTCATCTTGATAAAAGCCACCTTTAACAATCGAATGATTCACTAGTTTCTTATCAGCGATTTTGAAGGGCACTTATAAGAGTATTAATATAATAATCATGTTATCCTTCATTAATATTAACTTTGGAAAAAGATGTTGTACGGTTGCACGCTAAACGTTTTAACGAAAATCTCGTTCCGGCTATTCTAGCGGCGCTAGCCGTCATGAGAATGATCCTTTTTCACTAGAATAGCCGAAACGTCATTTTCGTTTACGCGTGCAAACCGTACAGCGTCTATTTCCATGTCAGCTTCACGTGAAAGCCTTAAAAGTACTAATATTAGCTTTCTTTACTCGTCTTTAAATCGTCCGAAAAGAAAAGAAATACTATTGTGTATTTATGCAATAATATACCACTCAAAATCAAAAATAAAATAACATATATAGACAGCAAGTTATCCTCTCTACATTTTCCTGCGCATGGACAGAAAGAAATGTTGTCCCTTCTATAAGCCTTAGCTCGGTACAAATACCCTCTACATTGCCTCGTCGTTTGTACGGAGTGTGATCTTGTCGCTGCTACCTGTCCCTATGACATGCAACCCCTCTTTTTATTACGTGTGTACCGGTTGTGATTTTATCCCAGCTATGTGTTCCTGGTACACGTACCAGCTACAAGACTCCCCGTGTATACGGAATGCGATGTTGTTGCTGCTGCGGCATATTTAAGCGACAAATACCGGCCACATGAACCTAGCCTTTACAGGCTTAGAAGTTAAAAGCTTAAAAGTCCAAAGCGTATCGTTGAATAAAAACATCTGAATATTTCAATGACGTTGTAAGGAAATAATATGATTTTAAAACGTACCTGGTGGACACTGTTGACATTCAATTTCATCAAAAGCATTGATTTTATACTGTCCCTGATTACAGGGAGAGCAAAGATAGTATGGATGGAAATATTTTAGACATCTGTAGCCTGAACTTTGGGGGAGATTCAAAGCAAAGATATGCGTCATCATTCCCATAATATTTTTTCCTGTTGAACTGAATGCAAAATAGATGATGTTGGGAAATGTGGATTTTAAAATTATTGAACTTGTACACCATCCATACGTTAAGCCTTCATGTGGGTCAACATACGTATACACAGGAGTATAAGCTGCATAGCAAACTAATACATTAATAATAAAATATATTCAAAGAAAAATAAAATCTGTCCCTTTTTTTCATCAGAAAATTTGCTGTATTTTTTTATTTATTTTTTATTTTTTGTTTATCAATCTGAAAACGTTTCTTCAGTAATCGCACTTTTCAGTAATCATAATTTGATTGGAAAAAAGTAATTATCATCACCGCACATTTTGCACGAGTTTTGCATCGTTTTACTAAACAGAAAATCGTGAACTCATAACAAGACATTTGCGTGTAATCACAGGAATACGACCTTGGGACTGGGAACCCTGTGGTATAAGGAATTATGGATTGACCTTATAGCACAAGTTAACGAGTTATATATCGTTTTTGATTTACATCTAAATCTAGTTCACTTAACTTGTTTATTTCCTGTATATAACTATATAACTGCCTTCTTAATTTTTTAAATCTCGAGTTTGTGTTTAACCTTTGCAATTAAGTCAATATAATGCAACCTTATGTTTACGAGCAATTTGAAGTCCTTTTAGAAACAGCAAAAGAAAACCAAAGAACTGTTGATTGATAACATTTTATTTTGACAATAAGAGTGTTTTTTTTTTGTTTGTGATATCTGAGCGGTAATTTGGTCTAGGAATGTTCTCTACCCTATAGCCAAGACGACCTTTTTTTAAATACGTATATAGACAAACACAGTAGATTTCAGTACTTACTAAACAATGCTTAAGATCGGTGAGGCGAAGGTTGATCCAACATCAATAGTGTGGAGATTGGTTTTGATAAGATATCTGATGAGATGATAAAATATCATAAAACACTCCAGCTCACAAATATGGTTGCCATTCAGAATGCAACATACAATGCATATATGCATGCAACTAATTGAAAAATCGTGTCGGGTTCAAAATGATAGAACATAGAAGCTAAGACCAAAGAGAGTTCTAGGAAATCCGTTAATTCGCATGCAGTAAATTCTAGACTACGACTTCTGCATGTTGTCTATTTTTTTAAATAATATAATTACAATATAAATGAACCCTCTTCAGTCTTAGCTTCTATGTTCTTCCATCTATTTAAACCTGACAATGATTTTGCAATTAGGGGTATAATAGTTAGCTAGTACAGTCTACATATTATAAATGTCAGTCTGGGCAACTTAAGTGACAAACACAATCCAGAACTGATCGAACCAACTTTTACAAATATTTTCAAACAAGTTCAAAACGTACATTCCTTCTAAGCCCCTCATTTGCTTGAATGCTCCCTGCTCTATAACATTCAGTGGGTTGTTTGTAAGACTCCTAAAATATAAGGTTAACAAATATAAGGTATAATAGTTTTTCATAACAAAACTATCAAACCATTAGTTTCAACGCCGCAATGTTGTGTATAATTTTCTTTCTGGTGTTTAAATATTAATCAGTGTGGGGTCTATTTAAACAGTGTCTAACAAATGTAAATAAAAGCTGTCTCAATGCAGGATTTAGATGAACTTTTAAGTTCGACCCAAGACTTCTTTCTCATAGAATATTGTTATTTTAAATTTGCTGCTCCCTCGCTATTTGACTTTATGTGAAGAGAGGTCGCGAAGGTTCCCTGGTACCTAAAATCAATGTTGTATTTAAAAGATTGTCATTATTTAGCGTGAAATGCAGTTTGTTTTCAGTAAGAGAGTACGATGTTGTTTTGTGTAGTTCTGACATTTGACTTACAGATAACCAATATACTTTGCACCGTGAAAAGTTAGTCTTGTAATTCTGGTTAGTTTGTTTCCATCTAAAAATCTAAGAGAATATTTCGATGAAGTAAGGCATTAGTTTATTGAAATTGCAGAAAGCACATAATCAAGATGTAAGTATGGGTGGCGTGGGTGGTGACAAACGAGCGCTTGCTCTCACCAGGCCACACTGTGAACCGGGTTCGTTTCTCAGCCTCGGCGTCATATGTGAGTACACTTGTTTGTTTGTTCTCTCCCTTGCTTAAAGGGATATTCTTCAGGTTCTGCAGTTTTCCTCCCTCCGCAAAAATCAAAATTTTAAAATCAAAATTGGATTCAGTGGATGAAGAGCTACTCTGTGGAAATGCCACTGTTAATTGCTTATTTATTATTTATTTTATTTATTAAAGTTTATGATAGGTACAAATCTTACATATAATGAAGCCAAGTATTTTTCTGAAATGCCATATCTTGAATTTGTTGAATATTACAATTGGTAGCAGATCTGCATGTGTTGAAAAAATGTCATAATGAAAAATGAAAAAACAATGGTTGTGCTATCAGTGTTTATGAAACATAATTATTCTTTTCTATAATGCATACTGTAAATAATATACTGCAAATATAACTTACAACATCATCATCGTTTTTTGGTCCTTGAATAATCTTTTGTTTATTTTTGATAAATGATTGGAACTGATATCTCTAAGTATGAAATGGAATGATATTAAAGAATTTTGAAATTAGAGTGTATTCTAAACATTGCTGTGAAATAAACAACATATTTATAACAAAACTTTATCAAATTTAGTTTATAAAATTTAGTTTATATTCTAGTAATCGAATATATAAGTAAGCTCCCGGGTAACGATCCCAGATGTCTTTGCGTCCCCTAACTCTCCCAGTCTTCCATTCACCCACGCGGCGCACAATAGGCACTATGGGTCATCAGGTCCATTGTTTTCCTTCGTTTCTTTACATCTAATGGACACTGACTTATATATTTTTTGTATGGGTTTAATGCACATATGAAACCACTCTTATCTCGTTGGTACTGGACTCTTTAGAAAGAGTACTAATGAAGCAACAGGTAAATGTGGTTTTGCTTCGAAACTCCTCAAATTGGTCTTGATCAAGTATATTAGCACAATTGTTGCGACAATTTTAGTCGTATAAATGCAAAATGTTCATTAATTTATTTGCAATGTTTAGTAGCACTTACAAAAAAAATATCCTTGACTGTCCACTTAGCAATTCATATTTACTATTCCATAGGAGATTGTGTCCAAGGTAACTGAAAACAGAAGCATACAAATCCATACAATCATTATTTCGCATTTAGGGAGTTATCATTATTTAACGGGGGGAGGGCCACTAGAATTGGGGGGAGGGCCACCGCTTTTTTCATGCAAGTTTGGGGAGGGTCCGGTTTTTTTTTAACATGACTTAGGGGAGGATCAGGAATGTTTTAACATACAAAAATATCCGACTGCTGTACGTTTCTTTAATTTTTGGGGGGTTGAGATCTCAGGGGTGGGTTTAGGAGGGCTGTTACGCTTAAAATGTACTCAAATGTAGAACATAAGAGGAAACCAGTGCTTCTGTGTTTTCAATTTTACGAAACTGTAAGTACGACATAAGGAACGCGCAAACAAGTTGGGGAGGGTCATGATATTTTACATGGTATCTTAGGGAGGGTCGCGCTTTTTTTTCTCATGGCAAGGGAGGGTCATCGTTTTTCAAGGGGCTTTACCACCATTCTAGTGGCCCTCCCCTCCCCCGTTAAATAATGATAACTCCCTTACACCTATTCCAAAAAAATGTTTTCGTGGCAAAAGAAGATAGGACATACTGTCAATCCAAGACCGAAATGCATCATGGATCTCAAAAGGTAAAAAAATACTAGTTATAATTAAAGTCATATCGTCAAAATGATTTACTTTCGATATTCTCTACTTTGATTTGGTTGCTTCTAGATTTAATTTAATTTACAGTGACTTAGTAGTATCTTCTATGTCCTATTATCAAAACAATCTTTTTAAATATATATGAGTCATGTTATCACAAAAGGGGTACTCCTTCCCCAACCCTTTGACTACCGTGTATTTTCTTAGAACTTTTGACATATTTTCTGCACCAAAACGACCCCCCTAAAAATGCTTTGTAAGAGGTTGTAATAGAAATGTACGCTGATCTGTAGTATTAAGGGTTCGCAGCGACGGACGTAGTGGGGTTAATTGGGTGGCTAGCCATCCCCCTCTTTGGGCTAGTAAAACAAACAAAAACAAACAAAATATTTAAAAAGGAAGCCGCTAAATTTTGATGCAGCCACCCCCGGCGTTGGTAACAGCCACCCCCTTTTCAAAAAGTATGTATCCGCTTCTGTCTCGTGTTTACTAACAGCATGGTCCAGACATCCTACAGCCGTTGAAGAGTGGGAAGATGAGCCGTTTTGTTTTGTT
>JAUUIK010177460.1:0-11101 GCA_032270385.1 Urticina crassicornis | reverse complement strand
AAAATGTCTGCATACATTTAATTAACGTGAATTTGTTGCTCTACATCATGTCAACAAAAGGTTATTTCAGCTCTATGAGCACGCAGTCATTGTTCAACGAATAGGTTCAGACACAAGTCACATACATGTGAGCAAACATAACTTGGATTTACATGCTCCGTACCTGGATCTGAAAGAACCTCCTTCGCAGCTGCGATATCTATAAATTTTTTCTCGGCTTTCTTTTTCTCTTTTTCATCTCTGAATTGATCTGGATGCCATTTCACAGCCATCTTACGATAAGCTTTTGTTATTTCTCGTTTACTTGCATTTCTGAAATAAAAACGATTTTTACCTTAGGAGAATTCCTGAAAATGGGTGTCAGCATTTTAAAAAGGGTGAATTTCAAAATTCCCAAAGTAACGAAATTTTTCCCACGGAAAGTAATGGCAAAACCTATCCAAACATACCTTTTTAATCCCAGAATCTTGTAATAATCTCTCTTTTTAGATTGTTTAAGAAGTCTTTGGGCTTTATCTAAACCTTCTTGAACCTGAAACGTTTAAAACAAGGAAAAACTAAATACAAACTTGTTCCCTCTAAAACGCCTCTTGCTTATCAAAACGTCTCTGTACCACGTCTCATTTTTCCTTTCGTTTGAAGAGAAACTTCTTAATGTCCAGCACATAAATCATACTACCAAATCCTCATAGGATTCATACAGATTCCAAAAGATCGCACAGATTTTACAAGATTGCATACCAACATTATAACTTTGGGTGGTTTTGGGTACCTCCCACTTATAAGTATTTCTAGTACCTTGTGTAATTGGTCATTGATACTTTTAGCTTTCTGATAATCATTGACTGCTTCATTATAATTCTCTTCTAAAATATAAGCTTCTGCTCGATCGCACAAAGCATCCACGTCATTCTCGTCTAATTGCAGAGCCAGGTTGCACTCTTTGATGGCTTCTTTGGGCGCATGTACCTGTCAACAAGGGAGTTACAAACAAGGTTTAATCTAGATAGCATTGCATAGACTGACAGGGATTTTAAGTTTGTTTGACATAACCCTCCATGCCCCCTCCCCCCCCCCCCCTCAAGCTCAACATGCAGGGAGTGCAGTTTCAGAGACCATAGATTTTAAAAATTCTCCAGGGGTCCATTTCCCTGTACTGAGTCACCACTTGTTGTGCACCAACCAATTAGACAAGTTTGGACCCCTCTATCAAAAATTCCTGGGTCCACCCCTACATGTGATGTTATTACAGGTATTGTACCTTCACATGACAGTGACAAAGTTGTCGTCTTGCTCCACCAACAATAGAAGGAATACGAGATTCTACTTTAAGAGCTTTTTTCAGTTTTTCTGTAGCTGCCTCATACCTTCAAAAATAAAGATATCAACAATTAATGCCAAGGGATTTCGTTTTACTAAGTGTGAGAGAATCAGCAAATCTTTAGTGCTCAGCTTGATATTTCCTCATTCCAGTTCTTCAACTTACTTCATAAACAGCAGCTCTTGCATGAAATACAATAAATCCCATCCCAGAAAAACTTAACCAAATATCTTCCATATATATCATATTTTTTTCATTCTTGATGGACAATCTTTCATTTAAACAAGAGATATATATTGGACAAGGAATTTTCGATTTTGACGAACAATGCATTTCTCGCCGAAATTGGAATCGCTTGGTTGTACATTGTATGTCAGCACACAGTTTCAGTGATAGATATTTAATAGATTTCTAAGTCAATTTTCAATTCAATTATTATCAGTGCTTGCCATCATCATCATAACTATCATGTCTACAAGACGCTTATTAATCCTCACTGCATCACATGTACAATGACCACCACTACCATCATCACCCATCGCCATCATCACCCTGGCATCACCATCATCACCCATCCCATCATCACCCTGGCATCACCATCATCACCCATCCCATCATCACCCTGGCATCACCATCATCACCCATCCCATCATCACCCTGGCATCACCATCATGATACTTTGGATTCATTCATTTACATCCATTAAGGCCCAAAGTCTGACTGCCTTTTATATCTTAACTGCCACAGAGATTAACACTACCCCTTGACGATGAGTGTGTTGAATCATATTTAATATAACTATTAACTATTAACTATGGTTGAATTTAAGAAAGTACTTACTCCTCCTTGTTTATAAGGTCCTGAGCACCACCAAGTAGTTTATTTAGCTTCTTCATTTTCTAAAAAACATATTCAATAAAGTATTAGATTTTGTACTTAAATTATGAGAATGCCACAGTGTTTTTACATCAATATAATTTTCATGTACCACATTACCTTATAAAATGGATAACATTCTTTGTGATCTTGATCAAGTTTGAGACACTCACGAATTTCCCTACATTAAAACAAATAAAAAGACAATTTAGGAATATACCGGTACTGAAAATTAAAAGTATCAAAATATAATAAAAAATATTTTTTTCAAATACATAAATACCAGTAAATAAAAAATTAACGCCTACATTTTGCACCACTCTAATGTTTGCTGTTTGTAGAGAATAATATTTAGTGCTTCGATAGGAGTCTATGTCCACATACCTTAAGCCATCTTCAAGTTCTCCCATTTCATAATGCAGCCGACTCATCCTTAAAAACCCTTCTGTATTGTCATTTATTAACTTGGTTGTTGGTCTAAAATAAAGTGTTCAAATAATTATCTATTAATACACTCCATCTATATTGATACCCTTTACCTTTTTAAGAACCCCCTCCCCTCCCCCATGAGTCTACAAACCAATTTCAAGACCCCCCTCAATATCTCATAAAACTCCAATAAATGTTTCTAAGTTTCACTTAAAAAGTTCGTTTTCCCCTACATGTACTCATTTTCTTCTTTGTAGATATTTAGATAAATGTAGTCTTACAAACTTACTTTATATCAGATATGGCTTTGACCAAGTCCCCTAATCTTTCATAACAGTCTGCTCTCATCAATCTTAGGTCAACATCCCATGGTGCAACCTGCAGAAAAGCATACCATGTTTTTTTACACCAGCTCGACAGAGGGCAATGGAAACTTCAGAGAGGGATGGGGTAAGAATTATTAAGTTTATAAATGAATTTATAAATGCATTTATGTACAGTACCTCAATTGCAGATCCAAGAAGGTCCACTGCTTGCTGGCAATCTCCTCTTTCTATTGCAAACTTGGCATCTGCTACATGTTGTTTAACTGGTTCTATCACACTGAGCTAAAGTCAAAAACATACAAAAATACCTTGTAACAGTGTATCGTAACAATTGCATAAAATATTCTCATGTAACAGATCATAATTCTAAAATGTAGCAATAACATCCGCAATTATTACTCTCACCTGTTGTAACGAATCAGGATTATCTGGACTATATCTTAACTAGAAACAAGAGAAAGATGATCAATATACCTATAGTACTGGTGTTAATACATTAATTCAAAAGCATGGTAATGCGTTAGCACAGCTTCAATGTTAAGGACGTTTGCGGGCATTATTTATGTGCAACTTCTGCACACATGTACCGTAACATAAGTATAAAGAAAAGTTTAACATTAGAAGTGTATTTTTTAGCTTTCTCTATCCACGCGACTAGAAATAACTACGATGACCCATTTTTAATAAGAAAACAGTATGGTTTACCATACAAATTATTTCCAAAACGAGCACAGTGACCCCAATTTTTTTCAGCTTTTTGGCATAAACTAACCATTATCTAACATTCATGAAAGTTTTAAAACAAGTTTAACATTAGAAGATTTTCCCGCAAACATCCTTAAGTGGAACTGTAACAAAACTGACTGACAACATGGTCATTCTACAGCATGCCATAACTTTGAAATGGCTTCTCAAAGTTTTGCGCATCTCATTCAATCACACTTTATGGTTACAGTAAATGCAAAGCACAGAACTCCTATAGTACTAGCTCCCCATAGGCACTCCTGCATCACTCCTTATGACTGTTAGGTAGTCTTCTTATTCTCAATGTTTGTACCTACCACTGCTTCATAATCAATATGTGCTTCATCCAATCGACCTTGCTTTAATAGAACATTTCCTCTTTGTAATCTAGCCTGTAAGAACATTATTACATATAAGCCACCTGGTTACTCATCACTATTAATTGGAGATTCAAAGGTAAAACGTTTTACAAACCATTAGAGAAACTTCAGTCATAGAAAATAGTAAAAACCAGTGTGCAAACTAGTATGGGCTGCGTCAATGTACATTGTATAATACAATATATATACACAAGATGATGAATATTGGAAAATTGAACACCATACATAAAAAATGAGTATGTTCGGACATACATGTAAGGCCTTTGATGGAACAAAGGGGACAAGGCACTTAAATCATACCTTTTTTTAAATTAAATCATAATCTATTATAACATACCTGATAAAATTCTGGCTTAAGTTCTAAAACTCTGTCTAAGTCTGGTAATGCTGACTTGGATCTTCCAAGAGCCATGAATACAGTAGCTCTTTGGAAGTGTGGAAGAAAGTTATCTGGGTCTCCATCTGAAACATTAATAAATATAAATAAATTTAAAAAATATAGATAATAAAAAAAATATTTCAAAAACAATTGTATAATAAACATATATTTAAAATCTAAACAGAGGAAATAAAAAGAATGTATTATGTATAATTATAATTATAATCATCAAACCTATTATCTAATCGCTATAGAAATAATCTTTTCTGAGTGGCTGCACAAAAAACAATTCTTGACATCCTACCAATGTAATCAGTGCTGGCACCCTCTTATTGGACGAAAGTAAATATATACATGTGCACTGAACATTAGTCAGTGATATAAGATATATTTTATAGGGTTATTTTTACCAGAATACTAAAATATTCATCAATCTTAAGGTACATCACTACATGGTTACTGCTATCAATGCTTCCACTTTAATACCGTATCAGAAAAGGAGCTGCAATATTTTAAAATATCGATGTACAGTACTTTAGAGTGTGGTGATTACTATTTTAGTAATATTAGTATTTGTAGGTCATCTAGAAAGTCTCACGTACTTTTGTTGACGCGAAATAATTTCTAAACGTACTTAAAGTATATTGCAAATCAAATATAAATAATATAAAAGGATCGCATATGTAGTTGTCAAAAATTATACGAAGGAAACTTAAGCTTACTAGTAAATGAAAACAAACTTCGTAATCGACGAATTGAATAAACCGAGTAAGACTTTGTAAGTAAAATCTCAAATACAATCAGTTAAAATAGTTATTTGGATATAATTCTTATCCAACTACGACTTTTCTATGTTATAATGAGATAAATCTCATTTAAAGATGTCTATAAAACGAAATACAGCATAAGGTTTAATATTGAGCTGACGTGCCACCTGACTGACGTGGGTGAACATCAACATTACCATTCCATATCTCACTAACCAAACACAAGGAACTGTTATATTATAAGATACAAGGGGTTCTTCTTACCAACAGCAGCATGGTAGTGCATTAAAGCATCGCTTAGCTGTCCAGCAGATAGTAATTTTTTGCCTTCTTCTAAATGTCTTTGGACTTCTACACTTGAAAGTTTCCCATACACGGCTAATAAAACAAGATATTTCAAAGGTTATTTAAGACGATCGCAAATGATTTCCAGCCCGAATTGCAGGGCATAAGATAGCTTACTTACCTTTAAAGTCTATTTCAAGGGTTATGAAGAGTAAAGAGGATAAAATTCTGCATATTGGGGACATTTTTATATCACAGTTTTACTTCTCGTCTCTTGTTGATTGTATGTACTAAAAAACACAACCACTGACCGTATTTACACCAGGCGCATTAGTAGCGTGGTGAGCGCTGATTGGCTAGCATAACAAAAGGCCAAGATCTTCTTTATAAGTGAGGGGAGGGTTAGTATTTCTTCCCTTCTCTTCACGAGGAGAGGGGGGACTCTCTAAACAAAAGTGGTAGGGGTGATCGGCGCTCCTTTTAGGGGTCTAATTTCTCGCTTCTGTACATTATCATTATTTTATTTTTATTATAAGGGGTTCTGACGAAAGGGTTTTTTCCGCAACACAAAAATATTCCTTTTAGGATGTAAAATTGCTTATTTTGTTTGCGAGTATTGTTCTTCTCCTTGATGTCTTTTTGCTAGTTTGTCAATAAAACAATCATCTTTTGGTGAATGCTATATTTCCGTACCTTTAAGGTGTCAGAATCAATATGTATGGATGATTAAAACTGTTTTTGGCCTTTCTAAATAATTTAATAGCAAATTTCTCTGAAATACTGATGAGCTGAGCTGACGAGCTTCAAGGTACTGATATATAGCGCCTTTTGAGGCATCTACATCAAGAAAGCACTCACTGTACTGATGTTAATTAACTCTGGTTTTGAAGCACCATAAACTGTTAAGCTAGGCATAACATAGCAGGTATTAAAAAGGTGATCAATTTCTTTCCTTGAGTTTATAATTATATACATAAAGACATCATTCGCACTGCTGTCAGACTTAAATGTAGCTCCCAATATTTTAAGATGACTACACTGAGGTACTATTAAACATCGGATCATACAATTCATTGCTTCCTTTTTCCTGAATATTATTTCCTTACATTAAGTTGGATTGCATGACATGCCATTCTGCTCTGTCCGGAGACACGGTGGCCGGTGATGTCATCGGCGTATTTAATCAGGACTGGTATTACTGAGTTATCTACGATATCTAGATCGTTTAGAAATATATTAAATAAGTATGGCCCTACCACAGTACGGTACCTCTATTAACTAGTTTCCACTTGAATGTATAAGGAGTACTCCCCCACCCTCCGGTGGCGCCTTACGCTTTCTCGGTAACGCTGCCTCTTACTGTTCCACGCTGTCGGTACTTTACGGATTTTTTATTGGTCTCGTAAATGAAGACCAGGGGTTAGGGAAAGATGCGTACTCTACAACGCGTTGAATTGACATGACTATAGGACTATACGGTATTTTAATTATCAGCCATACAGCCGTTGTTTTTAACCCACAAAGGAGCAAGGGAAGGGAGCCGAACCTTTCCCTTTCTATCCATAAGATATCCTTCTATTCTCTTTCGCTTCGTCCAGTCGAACAGAAAGCGATTTCATTTCATTTCTAAGTAACGAGAGTACAACATGTGGGGGTATGAGAATTGCTATGTGTCCTGTAATCGCCTATTCTGTAATGTGCATAGTTTTGCCATGCATGTTAATAGTTTTTCATACGTGTCATTCTTATTGTTTTAAACAGCTGTTAACGCTCTTTCTTGAATACGTTCAAGTTTTCTGTTGTCAGATGCTCGGCAGAAGTGCCATACAGGTACGGAAAATAGAGCCGCAGAACGAAATACAGTCGCCTAGCAGCTAGATATCGCGACTGAAATTAATTTTGACATGCTTCAACTGATGGTGATGATTTCCCATTTATTTAAACCTGAGTTATACTGCAATAGCTTTTTGCCGTTTCGGCTTCTTTTAATTACTCACTGTAATTACTCAATGTAACTCATGTATGAGTAATTGCTAAAAACGACGACTAATTAATTTAAAAGAACTTACATCCATCAGTTATAAATATATGCTCCTAATCTATATGCAGTACACAAAAGTCGAAATCCAAATATGATAAAAAAATGTCAGTCCCCATGCAAGCGTACACTAAACATCGTTTTAAACTGTTTAAAACCACTGGAAGGATTTGATATCAGTTTCATTTTACCACATTCACACCAAAGCTTAAACATTGTCCATTTTCAAAATTGTTTAATTAAACCAGTTTAAAATGATATTCGCTGACACCACATGGTACGTGGCTGGCTCCAAACCATGTTTACCATGCAGCTGTCACAAGATATCAGTCGCCTAGATATCGACTAAAATCACCAGTGGAAATACACATTTTGAAACCTGATTATACTGCAATAATCCCTAGTGTCTGTTTACTTAAAACAATTTTTTGGATTAAATAAAACAATATTTAAATAGATGAAAAACGTATACATGCATGATTAATTGTTACAAAACCATCAGAATATTTAATCGAAAAAGACCCTTCAACAATCAGATAAACACATGCTCCCAATATATGCAGCTAGTACACGAAAATAGGCCTTTTGCAACAACCGCCGATCACGTGTCAAATTCCCCCATAGCAACAGGCCTCTTGCAGGCAAGCTTTACAGGCAGTCTTTGTCCAAAACACACGCAAATGTTAAAAGATACGAAAAGAAAGTATCTGTGAAAAATCCACTATGTCACTTCTGACTATATAGATGAGAAAACATTTTCCACAACCAAAAGTCCACTGGGAGGTTTTTTCTACCAGTTTTATGATCAATTTCAGTAAGCGTTGTTATATTACTTTATGTGTCTAGGAAATGTCTGTAAGGAACAATGTCCATTTTGGCAGTTGGGTTAATACAGTACGTGTCAGAATCATGGATATAACTGAAAGGTTTTTCTATGAAATATTTAAAAAAAGAACGATTGTGAAATTCCATGGGTGTCTCATCTCTTAAAGCAATAATCTGTTGTCTTGTCATATTTTCTTCTTTTTGATTAAAGCATCCTCTCGGGTAAGGGCGATGCTCGGGGTTGTCTACTTCTGTCACAAGATACAAAACTGCTTGTCCGCGAAATTTAATCTCCGCCGAGGCAGAAACGTACCGATTACTTGTCCACCAGCATTCAAAGTCGTTGTTTTGGCTGTAGGGAAGAAGGTGATGGAGTGCTTTGCGGTGAAATGCGTTGAAAAGAGGGTCAAAGTGGACGGTGGATAATACGGTTCGATGCGAATCATTAAAGTCACACCCATTTTCTTTTCTGTATCTTAAAGGCAAACCCTTTGCTTCGTTGCTTGGATAGTGTGGAATTCCAACAACTGGCTCAAAGTCCACAAGCCACTGCTCGAAGACTCGAAAAGGTGACTGAAACTTCAATTCCTTCGAGGCAGATGCGGCAAACCTCAATTTTACGTCGTCATCTAAAAATATGTAATACTGGTAATCTTTGTTCATCTGTAAAGCCGCGAAAAACAGTTCGTTTCTTCCTGACGCCCAGGTGGATTTGGTCTTGGTGATGTACCTCACGTTATTTGAAACGGTACTGCTGTTAGCTGTACATAAGTGCTTATAGGAGAGAACAATCACATCGCACGAGCATGTCGTTGAGTTACCGAGCCGGGAATCGTTCATGAAGTACTCCGGGATGCAGCTCTCAGTTTGCACAAGGTACACAAACGTTTTGAGTGGGCTCTGAGGTTGTACTTTAGGATGATTAACTTTGCCCAGTTGGTGTTGTGACATTACTAGTAAAAGTACAATGACGTTGAATGCCATCACCAGCAACAAAAATCGAATCTTACTGAACCTTTCGATAAACATGTTTCGGACCGACTGCGCCTCAATATCTCAATATCTCCTCAATTAAGTTCCTCACTGGAAGGCTTACTGATATGGAGTGCACAATTAAATCACTTTTAAATCACTGCCTAAATTTAAAGTAGTTTTTGGCAACTTAATTTTGGAGTAGGTCTTCAATTCGTATTGAATGTCGGGGTTCTAGTTTAAGAACTACTTAAGTATACTTGCCATTCTTTATTACAACCGTGATAAGACGGAACCTCATTTGTTAATTGAGTGACGTCATCCATGTTGAAAATGACTTCCGGGTTCAAATGGAACTGAAAGGGGTATAAAAGTAAAAAGTTTTCGATTTTTTTCTTCATAGCAGGATTTGTTGTTCAAATATCTCATTAATCCATGCAGTTGATAAAATAGTAAAAATATATGACCATATTGTAACGGTTTTTTAGTGTGCTTGGACCAGTGAGGAAATACGTCAACTCGTAAAAGTCCTATTGCGGGTGCGTCACCAAGGGTATTTTCCAACACGCTTAAAGGTATTTTCAGGATATTCCCTCTTTACAATTTTAACACTTTTGTTTACTTCCACGGATTTTACGGATTAACTATAACAATATTAGTACTGATGGCCACGTTCGATATATTAAAATTATTGCTTAACTGCTTATTCCCTTGAGTTTTAGCGGTGTGATTTTCAGTTCACTTATTTCCATCGTAATGCAGAAACAGCGCAACATTCGTATAACTGTATACTACTTGAAAAAATAGAACCGCTTCTTTACGTTACTTCTTTTTGAAGTTGAAGAGTCGTTCAAGAGCTGAGTAAATTATTAAAGAGGAGGGGCTTCAATTGCAAAAAGAAAGCGCCGACTGACGATATTGACTCTTATCTATTTGTTATTAAAGACTTACTTGAAAAAGCTGACAGAAGGTTATTTGAAAATATCAATAACAACAGTTGTAATCCGCTCTACCTTTAGTCACAAAAGTTAAGCCAATCTCTATTAACTTGGCTTAGATCTATCTGTCAGTTGCCAAAAGTCAATACTGAACGTTTTAATAACAGTTTTTTCATTAGATTAGCTTTTAAATATAACTCAGTAACCATTTAGTTTTTGATTTTATTTATTATTATTTTTCTTTGTTTATATATATAGTCTTTTCATTAGTTTTGTATAGATATTTGTAAAACATATATTTTTATTTATTGTTACTTTCAATGTGTTTTTATTGAATGAATGAATAAAGACGCGCTATTATTATTATGTTATAAAGCCACGTTCAAACGAGACCCAAGTCGCCTAAACTTGCGAAAACATTTGAACGCGATTAAAGTTGCCACGCACAAGTCAATACAAGTCACCGCGCGTCGATGTTAGTAACACAGAAAGCCCACAAGAGAGATGCCTGGAGAAGGCTAGAGCCTGCAGACCATGATAAAGGCACCAATCATGGTGTTTTGAGTTCATATGGTGAGTAATACTGCATTTAGACAGACTAATTCATAAGCATATTGTCTTTGGCCTACTATTGCTGCTTTTAAAATAGGTTGGCCAAGATGACAGGTAGCTGTATCCTGAGTACTGTACATTATAGTCTAGCTAGTGCTAGGAGAAGGAAAAGGAAGCATGTTATGTAATATAATAATAATAATAATAAATCTGTATTTATATAGCGCCATTTCCAGAAATGACCAATAGCGCTTTACACGAATGTATAT
>JAUUIK010177348.1:0-20816 GCA_032270385.1 Urticina crassicornis | reverse complement strand
ATACTTTGTTGGGGTTTTCATTTAAAGCTTTCGCGCTATAAAGAGTTGAATGCACACCGGTCGCTAGGGGTACCCTGATACCTTAAATAAACATCGAGACGTGTTTTGCTCAAAATAGCAACCAAATAAACCTAACAAAATATCTTCCGGTTTATTTCAAATCTGACTCTTTTAAGGACCAGATGGTATACAGTAGATTTTTGTTACTGTTAAGAGTCATGTTCATTAAATAAAGTCGGCGTTCTTTTATTTTGTCTTGTCTTTATCTCTTCTTTTCTTGACAGATAAAATAACAGTCATATTTACTGCAAAACAAGCATACATTTGATAGAGGAACTAGAACTAGAAGACCTTCAGCTTTTCGTCACAGTTCTCTAGCCATGGTTCACTTGGTTCAAACAGTGCCGGGTGTTTTGGTTTTGTCCTTGGCCTTACACGATAGCAAAGAGAGCGACCTAGACCCATTAGGGTAAGTTTCTTCGTTATTGAATATTGCTGAGTTAAATTCACAATGTAGAAGAAGGCTTTCATTCATAGTTTTTGTCTTTGTTTTTGCCGGACTGATTTCTAAAATTACATGTCACAAAGTGACCACTCAAAGTGAAAACTTACAAACGTATGGATGCCTGATCGAAATTGCAGGAATTTCGTAGGCTCGTGGAATTACGAACAACATTGAAATATCGATATCACACTCGGTATTTATGTCAAATATCACTACAAACCATGCTATTACCTATACAAATATCACCCACCACTAGCTATGTCGTACCAAATCCGCTAAATAATAACCTGTCACTCATATATTATGTGATTGTGTGTGTGTGTGTGCTTTTTTTTTCGTATCAAAAACTTTATATATTACTTATAGTATTATTATTGCATTTCTTGAGCGCATTTTCATACCGTACACATTATTCACTTGTATTGTACGCCAATAATAAGCTAAGTAAAACGACAAAAAGCCGGGTAAAAAGGGAGTAGTTGGTACTGTTTTGCAGTCCAACTTATCTGCCAGTACGCTCAACCTTCCTTCTTTCTAAGCTTTCTCACTTGGATGCAATTAGCAGTGGCATTTACACAGAGTGTAATCCGCTGAGTTCAAATTTGATCTTAGAAGTGCTGATTTTTGCGGAAGGAGGAAAATCCAGAGAACACGGAGAAGAATCTTCGAAAAGCAAAAGACTAGTCTCCTTCTTGGCATAATCTGAAACACTATTTGGAAGATCGATAATATCTGTGGAAACTGAGAATTGCTGTCGCGGCTAAATTCATTAGTGGTCCATTTGCATATACAGCATTACTTGCTAAATGTGCGGTTTCTCCGAAGTTTCCTTAAACCGTGTGAACGGCACTTTGGGACTAGTAATAAATGACAAGTGATTGGCAGACATAAAGGAATTATAAGGTTTACAAACCATGGACAATGGAATGGACAATTGCAATGGTAACTCAATTGATGTTCAAGTTTAAAAACCATTTAATTTATAATTTGCTGCCGAATTATATATAAAACCTAATTATTTGTAAGTTGAGGCCACTAGCTATTTGGCTGCAATTATGCTATCTAGTAGGCGCCATCATTTCCTTTATGTTAATTCAAAAGGAATAGCGATCAGGCATGACTATGGACATGTGTTTTGGCCTATTCAAATCTTATTTTTTTAAACGAATGTAAAATATAAACTCTGTCAGTTACACTTAACAATAAGTCATCACTTTGTTACTGATTGAGTTGATTTATCTTAATTTTGTTCTGTTCTGTAGATTTTCCTGTCAATCTCGTTCCAAAACCAACTGTCACATACGGTAAAGGCTTAATTTCCAACGTGGAAATGGTTTGTAGTTTTGACTTTCCTGTATGGAACAACGTGTCATACCTCGTTGAATGGTATGGAACATCAAAACACCCGATTAAGAAGGACACGTGGTGTATCCCAGAAGAAGCAGTAGATGATCAGAACGATTGTACTCGGAGGCAAAGTTCGATCGTTCTTGCTGACCACTTTGCATTAGGCGATAAGGTGAGTCACTATTACCTGAAGTTATCTAATCAGCTATACATTAAATAATGTTCCTTTCTTTTGGCCTGGGATCTATTTTATGCTAATTGATGGTAGTGGTCCTGGAATTTTCGATAGGGGCAAAACTTGTCTGGCAAAGTTATTGACAATGATTTGTAGGAATATTCACGGGTAAATGAGGCTGACCTTTAGGCTTATATTTAAAAAAATATTTGATGCTCAAAAAAATCAAAAATATCGCTTTTTCAAATACACGAAATGTGTGTCTATGGTTTGCGCTCGAGTAATAAAACGAAGAAATGTAAATTTATCAAATTTCCAGTGGTGTGGACTCTTATTTACTCTGTTTTTTACAAAAATACTTAGAAAGAATACAAGGAAGTTTCGTTACAAAGCGTGACAGCTAAGAAAGAGCAAGCGTTGTCTATAACTTTCTCGCAATCTGATTGGTTTATTTTTTCATTGCGTGACATCCTGGCTTCAGCACCGTTGTCTGGACTCTCATTTACCACGGCGCATCAACCAATCAGATTGCGAAATTACCAGCAATTGTTGTAAAATTATAATTGTCCACGAAATGTTTTAAAGCTATATCTTTAATTCACTTTATTCAGCTTTCCTTTAACTGCATCTAATTTTATGCCATGTCGAGCTAATCATCAAACTTTTATTGGGTCATAATTAGTCCAGTGACTGAACTTTCTATACCCCTATGTAGCCCCCTCCCCCCCTATCCACCCAACCACTACGAAAATGGGACCACACTCTTAGAGAACAAAGTTAGTTTCTCCTTCATCAGCCAGATTTTAGCCATTTTTTCAGGCAGGTTTATAAAGTGTTCCAGTCAATGACTGAACTATGTCGTATTTTGTTCGAAATTATCGTGGTATCTTGTCCAATAACAGATTGAAGTGACATCACTTGTGTATCGTTGACTGTTATAACTGATCTGTAGTTAAGTGTAAACATTTTTAACCTTTATAATAAACAGGTTTGGTGTAGACTTTTTATGAAGCACTCCAAAAACAAGACAAACAAATGGACAGAATCTGGAAAAGACAGCAATCAATACTACGTTGGCATCGAGGTAAAGGACATATAAACAATGATGTAATGAAAATAAAGGATGGGTCCTTGTACCCAGTTTAACTGAAAAACTAAAAAAAGCTACTTCTATCATTTCAAACCAGAGACTTCGAGTCCAAGTTGGTCAGACTTGGGAATGTATCGAATGTCAGCTGGGAAGGTACCGTATGTGACATCCTATTGAATAGACTCTTCAGCATGTTAAAATATATATCTCATTTCGATCGATCATAGATTAAAATTATCCTTGGTTATATAACAAACTAGACTGATTCCATAAGTCGGCCCCAGTTCGCTCTCTGTCGGGTTTTTTTTCCGCTCACGGGTCGGACTTAACCCTTTAATACTAAATTTTGATCTGCATCCAGAAAAAAATGGAATGGGCCAATCAAAGTGCTTGTTATATACTGCAGCAGATTTCAACCAATCACAGACAACCTCTTATCATACTTAGTTGAAAAATGACTTCCGGTGAGTTTTCCGATTCAGACGTAATTTTGTTTTAGAAAATGAAAAGTCGAAAGCAAAATATAACTGAAATCCTTTCAAAAAAGAAGAAGTTATCAAAGATGGCCAAGGCCATCCTTTTCACGCGTTGACAAATCAACATTATAACATAGATTGAATCTAACGCGCGCTCTGATTGGCTGGCTACCTATGAAAAAGAAATAGATTGTTCATAGAGATATTTCATGCTGACGTCAAATTCGGCGAATTGTTTTTACACTTTTTGTCGCAAACTTTTTACATAGATTATAACAAGGAGAGAAATAGTGTGAAATATTGATAATGGAAAGCAATGCGCCTCGAGCAACTCTTACGCTACCATCGTGCTCTCCCAACTATCCGCGTGCATCCAGAACTGGATTTACGCACGCTAAACATTGACCATTCCTTAATTAAATATTTACAGTTTTGCTTTAGCAGCAAAGTACTGTCTCGTAAGGAGTTGCTTTTCGTGGCCTAAATTAACCACCGTAAAGGTTAAATCTTCTCCAATAACTATTCTTCTCTTTTCTTTATTTGAGCTGCCACAGTTTATACAAATATTCCTAATTCTTTTACATATATCTATATCGGAGTACAGCAAGAAGACATATCGCGTTAAAAATAAATGGAAACGAAAGAACGCGCGAATATCTAAGCGCCCGGTTTATGTATCCACTTGTTGATTAAATTTATTTACAAAATGATGGAATTTCACTTCCGGCTAATTAATATTCAAAAGCCTCGTTTTCGTTTGCACATAAAAATGGTATGAATGGGATAAG
The DNA here is from genome assembly GCA_032270385.1 of Urticina crassicornis. Lineage (NCBI taxonomy): Eukaryota > Metazoa > Cnidaria > Anthozoa > Actiniaria > Actiniidae > Urticina > Urticina crassicornis. Next base: position 16,435 of record JAUUIK010177348.1, on the reverse strand, counting down.
TCGCTAGTTGAGCGACCCCCACCTACAAATCTGCAAAAACTACGACTTATGGAATCAGTTTAATAACAAACAACTCAATAGTGGATATTATACTTACTAAAAAATCTTAACCTACCCCGCCAACATTATATTCTTATCGATCAAAGATCCAAAAAGGATTTACTTGTACTTTAATCAATAAAAATGTTACTTTCCTAATGTATATATTTATTTCAAGGTTACAGTGGATAACACAGAAACGCGGTTATGTTTTTCTACTACGGATCCAAATTTGTTTACATTTGACAAAAGGTAATGAAACAGTTGAATTGAGTATCACACTTTCTTTGCATTATACAATTGATGAAGTTTCCAGACCTCATGCTATTAACCACACACATTTGTGATATTGTTTATGGGGAGAATAAGGGAGAAAATGTATTAAGTTTGTTTACTTTGCTTGGATAAAGATTATATTTTAGTAATACAAGTGATATTTATTTACAGACATTTTTTTTACAATAAACTGGGTGATTATATGATGTACAACAACGAGGCCAAAAAAGTGCAGGTAAAATTGCTTTCGTACATCGTTGTCATATGACTGACAAATGGTGCAAACGCCTGCATGGTCCTATTGGTTAGAAAAGTATGACTATATCTAGAGATGTCCAGTTGAGAATTCAAACTCAGAAACATCGTAAAGACCAAAAATAGAAATTTGAAAGAGATTGTTCTCTTATTACTATGACCACGATGATGATGTTTATATTGTCGCGGTAGCTATATTGTTAATTATTGTTTGTATAGGTTCACGTACCCCTTTGGAAATGTGCGGGGAAGATGACATGTATCTGTGGTGCAGCAATACGCGAGGGAAAAGACGTAATAGTGATATCCATCTGTAACAAATTGAAAACTGCAATGCCTACAATACTTAGAACTATCAAACGAAGTCCTGGAAGTTTATCAAAAGGAATACAAATTAACAAGAAGTTTAATGGTGCATCTTTGGAGCAGGAGGTAATATGTGTGAAAATGAAAAAAAAAATCTTGGACTAAATAAAGTGTTTTAAAAGAGTTAATCATATAAAATATATTTTTAGATTAATAAAAAAATTCAAGTAGCACGACGACCATTTTGCTTTTACTTTGGCTTTCACAGGATCTATAAAACAGCCATAACTAAGATGAATGGTAGGAAGACCAGCGTCCCAGAAAACCATGCATTTTTCTTTTATATTTAAAATTTTTTACTGGTCACTCTCTTTTTTTTCAAGGTAATACTGTCGTCGGGTACCAGAATCTCAGTGCAGCGTTCTGGACGGTCATTGGATGTTCGCATCAATGCACCAGCCACTGACAAGGGACAGGTCTCAGGACTTTGTGGTAACTTTAATGATGACCCAAAGGATGACTTAAGTCAAGGAGGTGATGGACGAGCATATGAAGACCAAGGAAAATTCGCAAACACTTGGATGTATGTAAATCAAAATATCTTCCAACTTAGTAACTCATTGAAACTTTCAACGATGGTGCTTTCGATTAGAACAGGCAATTTGCACATGTTTTAATTGATTGTTCTTTTCTTCTTTTTTTTTCGTATATACAGTTTTTTCTAACGTTTTTGATTTATCTATTCGTGCATTATCATTATATTTATTTCTGATTGGCTAAAAGACATGCAAATAACTGTGTACAAATAACGCCGGTCTGACCATGCGCAGTGAGGATTACTCAATATTCGCTGCAAATAACGGTCTGACTTTGCGCGTTATTTATCATTCACAGTGTAAACATGCATGTAAACATCTCTAAATACAAGTACAAAAACAAAAAAACTGAAATAAGTCGAATAAGAAAACAATTTTTGGACAAGGTTGAGGAAATTATCGTTATTTGTCAGTACAGCGCCATCTGATTATTTACTGATGCCGTCGATTATTTATTCTTTTTCTTTGTTTGTCTTTACAGTCTAAGTGATGATAAAAGTTGTTTCGAAAGTTTACCTGACCAAGAGGAAGAACAGGCTGAACAAGGAAGATCTTGCTTTTGTGGCATCGAAGGCGAAGCTAAGCAGGATGAAAAATGCGATGACAACGCGAATATTTTTGCAAGTATCGACGCTACTAAGATAGAAGTATTAACTCAATTTCATGATCAATCCTCACAATTCGATATTAGACGGTCTGTGGACAGTCACTGGTACAGTGATGACATCATTGATCTGATGTAAACACTCGGGAAAGTTTGGGAGAAGTCGAGAGACCTTGAGACTTCTCCACGTGTTATACATCAGGTTATGTTAAATATTTTATAAAGTATTCGCCGATTGTAATAGAAAACAATTAAATCCAGTTTATCCGTGTGTCTGAAAGTGCAGACCAAGGACATTAGAAGATAAAGACAACATCGATAACGGTACTGGAGCTCCAATTCGTTATCATCGTTAAAATTGTTATCTCACACAAAAATATTTGAATGCAATTTGAACTCAGCAATCAATCATTGAAATTCGTCTTGTTACATACCTTACTGGTCCTCCATTTTTGTGTATCAATGGAGGAAAGACCCCCCAAAAGGATTGGAATTTGACATTTGGTATCAGTTTAAGTACTAATTGCAATTTTGTATCATATATTGCTACATTAATTTAAGATGACTAATTTTTGATGTTGCCCTTGTTTACATTTCAGTATTTACAATAGCGGACTGATATACGTGAACGTGATATACGTGAACGTCCATGCAAAAAGACCAATCTGAACATTTTATCAACTCAAAGAAATTGACGTGTCATGTTAAAGAAGTGAAGGTATTTATGTTTAAAAACTATAAAATAACTAGATGACACAAGGGTTGTGAGTCATACAAAGTAAAAGAAATTGTTATTCTGTATGTTGTAGAAATTATATAATAATTAATTTATCAATCGTCATTTTTACAAATTACACAAATTTTCGTGAGTTATTAGAATTCAAAAGTCGATTACAAATACACAGCCTTTTAAGCTGCTTAGCCTAGTAAACTTACTAATAGCTTACAACTATCTAAGGTTTTCCCAGGTTCTTGGTCTCCTCGTGGAATTCCTGTTACATCAAATGGGAAAATGACTGATCTGTTTGGTGTTAAATGCAGCCTGCCTGAGCCACCGACTAAACTTGGTTATTATGAACACGAGGGTACCCCTGCAGGGGGGCTTTTGATCTCAGTTTCTAACGATGGGTTTATTGCAAGCGTGCAACAATTACGACATCTGTCCTATGACTCAAAGTGTATAGTCTGCAGTAAATCAGGGAAATGCATACTCAAAGTAAGTACAATGACATCGTGTATTTTCTTTATCCACACCTTAATAACACTGATAGGTATATCCATTAACCAGGATAGACGAACTAAAGCCTTATAATGAAGTAAAAACAAAAGAAGCGCCTTTCTTTTCTTGAAAAGTTCAAGACAGATGCAACCTCAAAGATCAAAACTTATCTTTTACTATTGGTTTTCGTCTATACCTCTGTCAGCCGTTTCTCAGACAAGAATAATAATTATAATGCTAGTCTAAATGAGAACAGTTGACCGTATTTGACCATTTACAGGAGTTTCCAGTCCTTCTGGTGCGCAAAAAGTGAACCACTGAGTCTTTTTTTGTTTTACTCGATACAAATTATCTTATATAAATACCAGGCTTTGGTTAAAGTGCTATACAAAGCTAGTTTCTTTTATGCTTAAAGGATATGATCATTTACTGGATGTCGCTGTTTTAATTTCAGCCAAATGCCTGTCTAATCAAAGGACATTGTTTTGCTTTCAACGAACCAAACCCACGTGACTGGTGCCAGCAGTGCTTGCCGCACAATGATCATCGATCAGAATTCCTGGACACGTAGACAAAGTATATTTTATTCCTAAAGTGATAAATATGTTTTATTGCTGTTTTTAATGAATATATTTTTTTGTCATATATATTAAAACATGTGAGTATCTACCTGAACCAAAAACGATAAAATGAAGTATATAATAATTTGAAGGCACTTTCTTTTCTTTCAACAACTGCTAGATAACCAAGTACCAAAGTTTCAAAGTCAACTTATTACGCCATACAATGGGAAAATGTTATGGTTCAACTTAAGGCAACACCCTGATAACCGTCCCGTAACGTACTCTATACTGCGTTCTACAGCTACTGGGTACACATTCAGTCGATCTGAAATTAAAGTGTAATAAGGTATTATTATATGATTCCTATTCTTATTTTTTTCTCTTTTTCTTCTCCCTTTACTCGAAGATATTAGCTTGTAAAAGCTACTCTACAAATTTGAGTATAAATAAAGATTATGTATGTATGTATGTATGTATGTATTGGTATGTCCCCATCTAGCTTTAGATAACAATATATACCAGCCGTTACCTTGGTTACGTAACCAATGAAGTACAGCATGACAATGTTCACCATATCTCCTTTGAGTCCTTTGAGAGATTCACGAATTTTTCTTTTGATTTCGTCGGGTTTAAGATTTGCGGACATCTCAACTAAAATAACACAATTGAGTTAGTATGTAACCAAAACTAACCCGCAATGCCAAATTTGGACTTAAGGTTATCCGGAATGATCGGCGATTCCGCATTCCGAACCGTTCTGGATTCCGGATTTTGTTTTACTCCGGATTCCTGCGACTCCTGGACTTTGGGCCAATTCCTGCACCACGGCTTCCAGATTCCAGAGAACGACGGCCGTACTGGCTGCAATACCTCATAAGACATTACTCAAGCACCGAACTCTTGCAAGCGGGCACTTGTCTGAACACGATTTCGCATGCAAGATTGTGGCTCATGATTATACGCGATTCGAAGCCCGAGGGAAAAGCTTTAAAATGAAACGAATGTTTAGTCTTGGGAATCATGTTGTCTGGACAAGGGCCCTTGCTCGATGACCAAGTCTGAACGGGTCCATAGAATACAACTGTATGTACAACAACTCAAAATATAACTACATTATACTATGTTTCGTCAATGTTTCTTCTATACACAGATACTAAATGTTGTACTGATTGGCACATACAATTACCCAATCAAATCAATGAGTTACCTTTCCAGCCGAGCTGATTTAGAGAAGCTTTCAGATGCTCTGTCCCTGTTTTGACAGTTTTCTTGGAGAGCTCCAAAGTTTGGTCAGAAAATATAAAGGCATGACGAGGAGTATCCTCAGTAGGCTTCTGAATAGTAATACCTTCCTCATCTATAATGACATAAATATCGCATTATATTTAGACTGCATGATAGTCCTCAGGAGCGTGAGGGAGGAGGAGATGGTAAGAACGGGGGGAGAACTGAGGAGGGGTCAAGGAAGTATCCTGTGGGGATAGGAAACAGTCGAGTGGAAGAAGCCGCCTGAGGGCTAGGCCGGATTGAGAGGTAGAGATGGGGTGTGAGAAACAGAAAGGGGCGGAAAAAAAAAGTTTGCGTTTAACGTGATACCAACAACAAAAGATTTTGATATGATTTTCAATTTTATCTTACCTTCTTCTGAAGTATTCAATAAGATTGGCAGAAGTGATCTTGAAAGTGAAAACTCCACAGGTGAACTTATGCTTCCTCTCAGAGCTTCTTTCACCAAGGTAAACAATGTGCCTGGAGCGAGTTTATTCTCCTCTTGAATTACTTTTATGAGAGCCTTCAGGTATAAACTGAACAAGAAAAATAGTCATTACGCTTATCTAACCATGACGATGTTTTACCAAGAGACCATAAGAGACTTATAAGTTATTGTGGTCTCCAGCTTGGTTTTACCCCATATGGACTGAATAGTGACACTTCATGAATAAAGTTGAGTTGAACGATAAAGAAACGCATCTTTTAGATGCAAGACACGAACTAATATTAAAAAAATTAACTACATTTTGCCTTCCGTCTGTCCTGATTAAATGAAATACCTTAATGGCGCGATTTTGGAAGGGCGATATTTCGCGACACTTAATCTTCGCGATTTTGCATAATGTTTCGGAACCAATTTTCTATTTTTTTCGCGATTTTTTGAAAATCACGAAAAACGAGAAGGTTTGATGTCGGCGAACACTGATTTCCTGTAATCATAAGGTACGTCACGAGGAAAAGTCGATTTATGTGCCTTTTGTTCTCACATTATTTCGGGATATCTTGTTTGCATCTATAAAAGACAGCGCATGATAATATATTTATGTTAGAAAATGATAGTTCAATAACAGCAGTCTTGTTTGTACTTACAGTCGTTCTTCTTCTGGCCGTATGTATCCTGGTTGACATGGAAACGCAATGACTGTATTCGAAGGAGGTATAATAGAGGTAAGACCAGTTAGGGCGATAGGACACTCAAACGCACCCTCGGTAAAGTGAGCACCATCTACAATGACCATTACCATCTGCAAAAAAATCGTTTGATTCAGTTATGAGAGGCTATTGTTTGACTGGATATGGTCCGATGGAGGGATAAGCGAAAACGTGGTTGTCACAAGGTTTAACACATGACTTTTCTCGAAATCATGAAGATTCATATATGTTTATGAATATGTTCTGCAATAATTATTTTTCACATACCAAAGCCATATTGCTCAGTTGTTTTACAAGGTCGTTGATGTTTAAGGAAGAATCCATGATGTCGGCTGTAGCTGAGCTCAGCTCGATGTCTGTCGGTAGAAGGTAATTCTCCCCATTTATCTGCAAAAATGAGGTTAAAAACTTTTTTTAAACTAAATATTGGATACAGTATGGCTTAGTTTGCTCTACGATATATATTGCGCTTGTTGATAACGCTCCGTCAGATAATGCTGCATGCATTATATTTTAGACTGGAGAGGGTTACATCGGCTTAATGTCATACTAAGTACATCCTATGGTTTAATCATGTTTATTATATAATCTATAGTGTGTTATAGGAATTTCCGCCACTGAGAAAAATCGTATCAGCACATGTGTTCTGACACGATAATTATTCACATGTGTTGGTATCGAGTTTTAGTCAACCAGCGATTACCACGATTTTTTTTCTGGATTTGAGTGAAATGTTTATATAATAAACAAAAAAATACATGGAAGCTTGGAGCTATGAATTGATCTTCTTGTGTTCAATAATGGTAATTGAACTGAGTGGAGTGCAATTCAATTCGGTCTGAAATCAAACGCGCGATTACAAAATCGCACGATCGCTGGCGCTCACTCGTAAGATATCACGCTTGAACACTCGAAGATAAATTTCATATCTCATTTTCTATATGACGTTAATATATATTTTTATCTTGCGATCAAACTTCCATAACATACTAAACCCCGGCTGTCTATTTTTCTAACTAAACGGATGAAACGCGCGAAAACAATGGAAAGCCATTTTAAAGTTACTGCAGGCGTCGTAAAAGTCATGTGATCAATATTAAAACTAACCTGCAGGGTGTGGCCAGCAAGGTATACGAAGCAGACAGCATTCCTTGTAATATTTTTAAGGTCAACCTCATTCTTCATCTTTGCAGACGTACAATCTTTTATCCAAGTCACTAGGATATATTTAATATAAGATATATCAAATAATGAATTACATTATATGTAACACGATTATTGGAAATGTTTATGAATCAGAGCAGATATGTTAGAAAAGGTATGATTAAGGGAGGGCTTCTAAGTTTAACTAAACAGGCCAGAATTAAGTTTGGCCTGAAAAAAATGTTTTTTGTAGTTTTGGGTCGTTTTTCTGTTTTGGATTTTGAGACTTGTGAAGGGTAAAGGTTTCACACCAAAACGTTGATACCAAGAGGATAAGATTTTTCATTTTTTTGATTTTTCCCTATCAGTTTTAAAAGACGATTTAATATTCCCTCATAAGAAAAACCAGTGAATCTGTATACCTTCCCAAGCACAATCTTCTAATTTATGAGATAGTTTTCTAATTTGTTTTCCAAGTTGGGTAAGGTTGGTCATTTCCTTGTAGTTTTCACAGCTGACAAAAATCGCTATGGCCTGAATAGAGTCTGTGAATAAAATAAAAAGAAGTTGAAACAATAAATTTTAAATATTAAAAATATAGTATTATTTCATATTTAGTTATAGATATAGATTAGAAAGTACTCAGACTTAGAAGGATTTACAGTCTTCTTATAAGTATTAATCCAATTAAGAAATAAACCCTATCACACGAAAGATCACAAATACTAAGTGAATAGTAACAATAACTCAGTAGTATAAAAGACACACATGTATATGTGATACCACAAATTCCTCCTATATTTTATTTGAGTAAATATATAATACCCTTCAATGAACCATTCATGCATGATACATTTTAAGATCTGGCCCTTTCAAAAACATTTGGGATCCCTAAAAATCAGCTGCCACTCCCTCCCATCATGTATATATAATACCAAGGGCGGATCCAGGGGAGGGGTCGGGGGGTCCAGACCCCCCCCCTTACATTCTATGTTATAAAACAATACAGACTGTCATATGACGTCACCTTATATCACTTCAGTATCTGGACCCCCCTTTAAAAATTCCTGGATCCGCCCTTGAATACATAAAAAAAGATGGATAAAGGAAACTTGCTCTTTACTCTTAACTCAGACGAAGGACTAACGTCCGCAATGTCTTTTATCGGTAAGTAAAATTTTTAATTATACAGTGTTCAATTTACCTTTATCCATCATAAAATTTATTTGTGTATTATACACCGACGCAGCCTATACTAGTTTACTCGCTAGTTCTATTTTCTATATATAAATACATGCAGCCTTCACCTGGAAAAAAAACTTCTTCTTCAAAAGGTATCATGTCAGTAAGCTGATCACTTTCAACTTGATCATCGTTCTTGCCTTCCTCCACTTCTCGAGACAAATGAGATTCTCTTTTCTCATCCAATTCTTTTTTTGAATCATCAGAAATATCAGACTGGGACACTTGGGTAGGAGAAGGTAGATTCATAGAGGAACTACTGCAAGCAGCTTCTTCTGAATTCAAAATGCATATCATATAAGTTATAAAATTTTAAATAAAGTTACAGCAGGCAAACAAGTAATATTTTTTTCGGTATGAAATTATTATCATAAGCCTATGAACATGTACTTATAAACATGTATGAGTAGTGCGGAATAAAAAGTAATGAGACGTGTATGTATAATGAATTGTTTCTTGGATACAACTTAAAAATAAAAAATAAACATATACCAGTATATGAATGAAGAAACAAATAAAAGAATGAATAAATGAATGAATGAATGGATTAAATGATTAAATAAATATTGACCTTCTGGCTCTTCCTGAGTTGAAGAATTGTAACCAGCTTCAGTAATTTCACTGATGACATCATGTCTCTCGATTTTTTTCAACATGTTGATGAGATTTGCTAATTGATATTTCTTGTGAGCCATCAGATTAAACAATGCATCCATAGGACTAGTCAATGAACCTATCTCTCCTTGCTGTTCTGCTGTTAGTTGAATTTCTCCTGCAATTCCTTTCCAGTTTCTGCCCAAAGCAGCTTCAATATTCAACTTGGTTACTATTCTATCCTTTAGCTGTGATGGTATGTCTTTGAGAAGTGTTTCTAATAAGTGTATGAAACATATATATGTATATATGTTAGTACCATTCCTTTATTTCCTTGATTAAGGGCCCTCCCTTGACCATACAAGCATAACACTCCTCCTTATAATTATTTACACACCACCAAAAACATTAGTGTTCGTCTCCTTCAATTAAGTGCCTCAAACAATAAGGGTAGATATAATTGTATCACAGTTATGAATAGCTAGCCAGCTAACAGATTTGTATAACCAGGGCGGATCCACGAAATTCAGAAATAGGGGGCCGCGACAGTTTTGGCATGTTATGATGAGGCTATGTAAACACGGCTACGAGCCAATCAGAGCGTGCGTTATATCTGAACTATTTTATAATCATGCATTCTGCACCTTTAAATCTAGCTATAGTAGTACATATTTATATGCTACCTAAGATCTGACTCGATCTCACCTTTACCCTTTGTTTTCTTCTGCTGAGGAGGTACTTCTTCGTCCTGTTGATCTTCTGGACAGGGTATATTTATGTGACTTAAAACTGGATCTGACTTAAATGCACGCATCTCACTTGGATCACTTGGATCTTTATAGTTAAGAGATGATGATTGCACTGGATGAGAAATTGATCTTTCAGTATGAGACATCCAGGGTCCTCTTGAAATGGGTCTCTCATCTTGAAATGATAATAATGATTGCTTATTAACTTATTTGAATTGGTATTTGAATTGATTTCATCAACCGTTAATGTATGGGTAAAATCGAACCATTAAATCCCCCCCTGAAAACTGTTACCCAGGGTCTTAATGCCTTGTCCAGGGAGATTTGACTTTGAAATAAAGACTGTATAATTTGTTAGAAAGACTATACATTAGTACATTTTACCAACAATTGTGTTGGTTTGGATGGGCATTTAATAATTGACTGGGGAGGGGAATTTGAACAAAAAAAAAAAGTCAAATGCCTGGGGGTTTGCCTGGGGGGTGCTGGTTAGCAGTTGACTTATACATAACCTTTCCAGGTATTGAGTAGGAGTATTAAAAGGTTCATTAATCAATTAATCTATGTCTATGTCTAAATTATTTTGTAACTTTCTAAATTAAGAGTAGTTAATTGTAGTTTCTAGTACTCCAATACTACTCCAATACTACTTTTAAAGGGGCGTCATCCCCCCGTTATTTTTGTAATTTTCTAAATTAGGAGTATGCCAATACTACATTTGAAAGAGGGTGTGGACTTCCGTGTTGCTATTGTCCAATCACTAATCAACATATCCGAAGCAGGTTTTTAACTTTGATTAATAGATTGGCATCCAAGTATTCAACAACTTTTGTATTCAAACGAATACAAAATAAACCGTCAAGAAAGAATGCATCGTATACATCCTTATCCTTCATTTTTAATTCTCAAGTTTTAGTTTAATTCTTACTTACCTGATGTAGCAGCACTCGGCTGCCATAGGGGCTGTAAAAGGTTCTGGGATGCAGCTTTTTGTTCTAACGTATTTGCCAATTCTTTGAATCCATGTTGTTCGAGTGCCTTTATAAACTGTGGAAAGGCCTGAGGACCTCGTTTTTGAAGCCTGTTCAGTAGCTCAAATACACCTGTACTATCGCCTCTTTCTCTTTTCTCGGTGGATATTCTCTCCTTGTCGATTGGAGTAAAAACTCCAATGTAACCTGCAAGAATCCCAGGCTCTGTAATATTCTTCATCATCTCAGAATAACAATCTTTCAAAATTTCCCGAAGACCGTCTTCCATTTTTGGAACTTAGATTTTCAACTCTGTTTTTAACTCCCACTTTCGTATAAACCCACGCAAACTAAGTCAAAATAACTCGAATGAAAATTTTTATGATCTTTGTGCTTCTAAAATTCTTAGAAATGACGCGAGAATTTTAATTTGGGGATTCACCAAAATTCAATAAAGTATATTAAGAATACCCGCTTCTGCTTCCGGTTTCCGTGATTTCTTGGAACGAACGTAGTCAACACACGCGAGCCTCGATCTGATGTCGGTAAGACACAGAAGCCTGGAAACTAATGTTCTTCACCAGACTTCCTTTCAAAACACCCGGTAAAGCCTCATTTCGATGTTGTCGTTCAGGAAAGTTCTTATATATATCACTTTATAATCTGATATCGTGTTTTGTGGGTTTTTGTATTCACGACAAGTCCAATAGGAAAAAGAAACACATTCATTCATCAACACAGACAACATTCGCAAACATTAGTGATGGTAGCGTGATTTGCTTTGACGTTGTTGTCATGATTTGTAGTGATGAACTGAGTTGTACTGAGAAGATGTCACCTCTTCATCCACGTCCATAGTCCATTTACTTACATCAAATTTACTGCAGCATATACTGGTAATTATTCCTGGATTCAGTTCTCATTTCTTAACGTAGCTTTGGAGATGTGCTCTTGAATTTATCAGCTAAGCTCGTAATTTGGATGTTTAAGCTTATAGAAAAATTTTAGCTGGCTTTCTTTGCGACTCATGAGCTAAAAGAACCGAGCTAAAAAGATGGCGATGGTAGTCGAAGGACAGGTAGAAGCTTTGTATGCGTACAGTTATGATGCTGGTGATGGAAGAAAAATTACTTTCGATGCCGGTGAAAAGTTTACGCTGTTGAGTAAAGCAAATGACGACTGGTGGCACGTGAAGCGAAATGACGAGAAGCCCATGTATGTACCTGCAAACTATGTTCGTGAACTTGATGAAACACAGGATAAAAAACAACATGATAAACTAGTTATGCGAACTTCAAGAGATCTTTCTGATTGCGGTGATGAAAACCAAGATAATCATGCATCGTCTAATGAAGAGAGTAATCCAGTTTTTAAAGACTCTGAAAGCAGTAAGTCTGATGACTACGTGAATGAAGAGAAACCGAAGACCCTTTCATCTGGGATACGATCATTGGCTAAAACACTACAAAATGTAAGTTGGTGTACTCTTTAGGTACCTTATTCACATAGCAACTAACTTAGTCAGAACATACGGGCTCTTGAATATCTTGACTATATTGTGGTTAAAGACTTTCAACTTTATAAAATAATTTTTTGAGCTCAAGCCTGTTTGTTTATTTGATTCACACCTATGTCATGTAAACCTGCATGGCTTTGCAACATCACTAATTTACGATTATTGAGTTCTCTATGGTATATGTTTACACAAGTATGCTAATCTTTTTTACTACTAAAGTCCATGACTGTACTATGGTTATCGCGAGGGGATTCACGCTGATCTACAATTTAATCCATGGTTTTGTAATCCCATTATATGCCTCAACTTGTACTGCCAATCATTGCGGAAGTGAATAAAAGCTATCGCGCGCTATTCACATCGCTAGGAGGAAGGAAACAAAGTGTTTGCGCCAAGCACACCAGTGTAAATATTTTCTATCGTGTTCTTCGCATTTCTCGCAAGTTAAAAAAAGGAACTGACGGCTTTTACATGACATGGACGAGTGGCCAGACTACGTAAGAATTTGTAGTAAAAAAGATCTAATATCGAATCCCTAATATCTATTGTTAAGAAATGAAACTGAAAATTCCTATTGTGTGTGAAACAACTTATATGTAACACAGCTTCGTCCGTTACAAAAACAGATTAGAAATAGGCCTTTTGATTTGTTTGATTTAATGAAGTTAATACTTTTAAAACTTTGGTTCTTTGTTAAGAAGCTTTAAATGTACATTTTTGTTGTCTTGGATATCACCTACCAGAAAACATCTTACGACAACAACCTTTATGTACCCTTATCACTCACCAACAAAAAATGCACAGTGAGGATATTTAAACTGAACATAGAAATTTCATTGCATGTACATAAGTTTTTGTTATAAAAAGCAAATGACATTTTGGTTTTCGCCCATGATATTTCTTTTGTTGTGATTTTGTTTGCAGTGCTGAAAGAAGGGTTAGGGGAATTCAGCAGACCTTCATCAAAATGAAACTATATGTTTTGTAAAAGACTGTTCTAGTATTTTATAATTACTACTTCATCTGCAAGGGCCTGCATGCTTTGCTGTGGTCAAAATTATTAAGTGGATTCATACCACAACTGTCTTGTATATCCACCATATGCAAATCAAATGAGAGATTGTACCATGATGATGAAACTATATTGTAAATCTGTTATATGTATCGTGTCTATATGCTTAGCCAATTAAATAACTAATTTTAATTGATACAGATATATTTGCACTTGATAGAAGTATCAGTTTAAGTATTATAGCTGTTATCTTTTGTATCATAAACGTTTGGCCATAAATTAAGTAATGAAAAGATAAAGAATCATCACACATTTGAATATTTCCAACAAATGTAGATGAATAAAAATTATGAATAGTAATCTTGTAATGTAGTAGAGGAATGGTAGCCCTCTCTCTCAAGACTTAGTTGTCATTCCACTGCTTCTTTGAAATAATTTTATGTCAGATTCTAGAGAATGAGTATTTTGTTGGGAAGGGGGAGAAATTCTTAGGAGTTCTATATTTACTTTACAAAATAATGATTTTTATTTTATGTTATCTCTGGTTTCAGAGTGGCGTACAGCTTAGAGGAAGCATATCTTCCCATAGTAATGACAGACCTAAATCACAGTCTCTACCTGTAGGATGGGTAGGTGTTACAGACGAGGAGTCTGGGAGGCCATATTACTACAATGCTAAAACAAGTGAAACAAGCTGGAAGCCTCCAAGAGCTTCTAGATGTGTAAGTGGTTATGAGGTATGTATTATTTGCTGGTAGTAATATTCATATTGATATTAACATCAATGAAACAGTTACATGTACTGTCTCGCTTTTTGTCATACTTATGACAGGCATTCAGTTGGCATTGTTTCAAAGTGACAACTTGACTTCACTTTACAAACTCGCGCCAAAAGGGTTAATTCATGCTTTGAGCAACTACAAACCAATCAATCTTACAGATTTGTGGTGTGGACTCCTTATATATGTATCAACAATGGCGGGCAATTATTCATAAGCTTCAAGCTTTTGAATTATTAACTAACCCAGTCGTGAGCTGTTGTAACCCTGTAACAGCTATTGATAAGATAGCTTTGATTGTGTGACACAATACTATAAGCACTAAGTTGGACAGGTCTCAATTGTAATGCATGGTTTGAAGTTTCCAAATAAGGCAACATGTTTTATGTGTACTACTAAGTTGTTGATTATACATCAAAAGTAATCTGGAAGCAAATATTTTACCTTCATGCTGCTCACTTCAGTCAATCTGACATACAGTGCTTTCATTAGAAGCCACTGCTTAGGCCAGCAGTTGTAATTACTAGAGTTGCTTGCTACTTTGTAATTTATATTCATATTTTCTTTGGCACCACATCTTCAAACACCCACCTACTAATATATGCATTTCACCTTGTTTCTCTAAAACGTAATGAAAACACGGGATATGTGTGTGTGATACACTTGTGACATAAATGCTCACTTACATTTTTAAGTATAGCATTACATAAATAATGCACAGTTCAGCACAATCATGATCAGTGGAGGGCTGCACACCTTACAATCATGAAGAGTTAGAATATTAGTATGTGCTGCCTTTGCTCTAATATCTGCAAATGGTTATAGACCTTCACCGTAGCTTGGATGACCACATAAATGGCAGTTCCGTCTCTTGAGATGTTGTCAGATACTTTGTCATGAGCCTGATCTGGCTCAGGAGAATGGGCAACCACTCCCTGTATATCCAACATTAAATAAATCAATGTTATGCTCCTAGTGGGATAGGCTGTTAAACTAGGAGACCTTTCCATACATAAAGCTGTATGCAATACAATGGTGATATTATTGGGTATTTCATTATCTTTAATAGTTATTCATAGTTTGTTCTTTTAATCTTTTGCAACAGGAAAATGTTCCCCTTGGATGGCATGCAAGATTTAGTGAGTCATCTGATGAGTTGAACTATTATAATGATGAAAATGATGATGTTTGGGGTAGATCGACTGATGATACAGGCAAAGTTTATTATTACAAAGTCAATGGAACACAAACTGAATGGGACTTACCAGAGGTAAGACTAGAGATTTGACTTGATAAAAAAATCAGTTTTGCCTGGAATACACCCTCCTTTTCAGCTCACATTTCCAGCTGAGAAGATGGCAGCCTTGTATTTCAGGCTAAGATCAGTTCAGTTTTTGACAAGAAAGTTGTGCTAAAACTGATTGAATTTTTTACATGCATTTATAATCCAATTTGCTTCAATAGGACAATTGAATTATAGCGTCATATACAACTACCAGACTGCTTTACCTATTATCTATCTTTTTGTATCAGTTGTTATTCTAGGGAATAATAATCTGAATAAGAAAGAAAATTTTCAAAGCATCCCAGTAGAGGTTGTTTAATGACGCTATAATGCAAATAGCCTATTACCAAATTATTTGACTTAAAAACATGCATGTATAATAACCCTCAGCAGCATTTACGTCACAGCCCCAAAATGATTGTGATGCATCATGGGCCCTGCGCACGGTGTTGGTGTACAAAACCGCAGCCATTTTTCTGATGCTAGATTTTGTTTGATTTTCTCAACAACTATGAAATACCTATTAATAAAAATACACACAAAGTAAATTAAGTTCATGTGCACCCAAGAAATTACTAGGAAGGCGACATGTGCACCCCAGAAATTACTAGGAGCGCAATTGAGGCACGACAAAAGGAACAAAAGGCACAACATATAGGCACCTTGTGCACAGCGTTATTACTGATTCTAGCGCTAGTTTTTTAAAACTTTTCTCCAGAACTACGAGTCCCACAATATTGAAAACCTCCAGAATTGTAGTGAATTTTATGTGCACCTGGAAAATGCTAAAACTTTCAAGTAAACTAAATGCATGATTTTTTAAAAGAATTTTAGCATTTTTGATATTTGATGATTTTCGTCT
>JAUUIK010177347.1:2817-35946 GCA_032270385.1 Urticina crassicornis | reverse complement strand
TAATATATTTCGTTTCATGGGTGAAACAAAATCACACTTACTTTTTTACCACAAATTATAAAAAGAAATCCCATCTTCACAAAACCATCCTCAAAATCAAATCTTTTCTTTCATCACTGATGCAGCTGTGAATAGCACACCATTATTAAAATAGATCATGAGTGAATCAAGGAGGCAATCAGCCGTTGCCATAAATAGGGGGTTCCCCTAAGACACCCAAGCACCATTTCCTGCAGATGGTGCAACGTTGCAAGTTAAGCTTCAAGTTCCTGTGTCTTTATAACAGGCTATAAAATCGTACACACCCAATATTAAAATACATCCACACAGTTTCAAACAATGGTAAAACCTTTATTTCATATCTTCTAGAAATAATACATTTTAATAGAAACCTTAAAACAAGTTTTTTCGTCATTTATATCAATAAAATAAGTCTGTGGTGATTTTGTTGCTTTTTGAAGCAATACAACTATTCACAATTTTTTTGGCATTAAAACAAAACCATAATATTTTATGTACAAAAATTATTTTCATACAAAGAGAAAACCTTAACAATTTTATACAGAAATACCATTTTTTCAAATAATTTCAATAACAGTTTCTTTTTTTTCACTGTGGATGTATATCTTGAATGAACAATTTCTATAAATTCGATCGAGGCAACTTTTTACAGAGAACGCAATTTTTATATAAACAAACTTTATATAAATTACAATAAGCCCTCAATCATTTTTCGACATTTGCATTTTATATAAATATTGGAGATATGACTTTCCTGCTCTTTTTTGATTTTTTAATGTATAATTTCTTAAAGTCAGTTTAAGCCATTATTGGCATCTGTGAATGGTTGAAATTGTCTCTGTATGGCATATCGGCGAAAGCAAGCCAATCTAAGTTGGTGGAGTTTGAAAAGATAGGCGAGTTGCGTCTGCCATCTTGATGTCGTTCTGTTCTTGGGAACGTCCATGGACGACCGATTGGCTTGATAGGACTGAATTCTTGTGCGTTTGGGGAAAGAGGAGAAGGGATGTTTCTTGGTGCTCTTGAACGGGGTTTTTTCGCTACATCTTCAGCTGTACTCCAGGCATAATACGGAGCGAAAGCCTGGCCCATGACGGGCGAAGGCGAAGAAGAGGAAGATCTACTCGAGAACGTAGGCGAAGATCGTTCGGCACTTCTTTCGAACGACTTGGTTCTTGTAGCGTTATGGCCGTTCAACAGACCGACCCAGCGCGCAGTTTCGGCATCAGATATTTCATCGGCAAAGCTGACGTTCTCCTTCTTATAAATCGAACTAACTGAGCCTTGTTCGCCTGTAAAGGTAAAAAAAAGAATAAGAAACATTAGCAATTCATACACAAACCAGAAAATATCTGACCGTCTAGTTTCATTTTGACCGCAAAAGGATATCTTCGCGTTCAAACTCTTGTTATAAAAAGTAATTAAAATAGCTCATTTCAGCAAGCAGTGGGTACAGTCGTAGACGTGTTTCTAGCTTCTTATTTTAAGACTTCGGAAAAAAATATGGCCACCATTAATTCTTATCAAAGCAAACAAACGGAGTCGTACACCAGGACGGCAACAGTCAACAAGCAGTCATTTGATATGATCACGTACGAAGTGTTGTTTTTCAGAATGTTCAAAGAAAATTTCCAAAATAAACCTTAGAGTTTCTACACAAAGAAAAAGCCTTTGACAAAGTTTTGATCAATTCTAACACCTTTAAGAAATTTCACATATAGCTTGTCTTTTATGCAGGAATGGTAATAGTATTTTCACCTACCGATTCGATACGACACTTCGTGAGGGTCGATCCACAGACAAAGTTTCTCGGGCAAATTCGCCTTTACGTCCTCGATTTTTAAACCACTTTCTCTTGCAGCGTCGACAAGGACAGGGTCAAGCTTTTCGGAGATGAGAATACAGCGGTAGGCACTTCCTTTCTGGGGTTTTTCAGGATACCAATGGCCTTCGAATCTCTGGGTCAATTTTTTGGCCAGCTCTTCGCCAAACAGGTCTACTCTTCTTCTTGGTAGCTTGTTGTAAAGGTAGTTCATCAGAAAGTTGACGGATACTTGTATTTCAAGTTCCATTTCGTTGTATACTGTGTCTAGTATTTATTGAGTATATTTGTTTTCTAGTGTATAAAATTTAAAAAGGAAAAATATGAGTAACTAAAGGGCACAGTCCACTACCAGCTGAAAGCGAGGGAAAGAACGCATTTCACTGAGAAAGGGGGTTTTTGGATATTAGATTTGTTTACACTGCTGATCTGTGATTGGACTGAATTATTGATAGCTACGTAAATTTCAACCAATCAGCGCTGAGGCCATCGGAAATAGAACAAAGCCCTTTCACAAACAACCAATCAGCGTTCAGACTTTACAAAGTGACGTCAAGGTAGACGCTAATCCTGACGCCTAAAATTAGAAACAGTGACGTCAATTTGACTGCTCCCAGCTTTTGTCTCTAGCTTGGCTTCCTCTGACGTCAGTCATCTTCATGGTTATAATCCCATAAAAGGAGTTGTTTAATTAGTTCTTCCATTACGGCGTAGATTCGGAATACATAACGTTTAGGAAGTGACATTTCTTTTCACAGAGTTATAGCTTTTATTTCTTGGGCAATATTTTAGAAATCTCTCTATCTGACTTAATGCATGGGTTAAGTGGAACCGACAAGGTGGTTAAATGTTTTTTCGCACGGAAAAATTCACCACAAGCGAACCACAAGCTATTTATATTACGCCCACAAGGAACATTAAGAGAGCACCAACTCCTCAACGAAAGAAGATACGGCAGTTCTTTTAAATTTAAAAGTAAATAATAGGAAGATAGCATTAATAGATTTCTTTCTTTTATTTCAAAAATTTCTTCAACGTGGAGACGTTTGTAACTGAAATGAATTAGAAGTGAGTGGGAAGAGTAATATTGATAAACACATCAACAATAAGGAAAAATATTAAGAAAATATTAAATAGACTTCCTATATATTCACTATCAACTTAATCTTTTCACATCGTTTTTTTTCATTGTATTAATTTGTTTTATCTTCCCTCATTCCTAGTTAATAATTAATTGAGATGAACAATCAATTACAGTTTTTTGTACAAAAAAATTCAAATTCTATTTTTAATCACACAACAAAATATAGTTTCAATTTACAAACTATCAAAATGTGAACCACAAACCTGTATGTCAGTGAAATACAGTACTTACATATTTTGAAACCAAACATTTGTCAAACCTTCAATGTTACAAATCTATTCTTCTATGCTTTTTCTATTTTTCAGACAATCAAAGCTTATTTGTGTAAAGCTTACAAGCATTGATTTGTATTTTCTATTGTGACCGATTTCCAAGCAGTTAAGGGTGCATTTTTTGATATATATTTCTGAATAAGAATACCTTCAGGAATGAAATTATTTTCATTCATCTAACTATAAAACCATAATTTTTTTGGAGGACTTTTGACCAAAATCTGTTCATTCCTTATATTCATATTCTAAATAGCCAACTATGCACCCTCAAACAAAGTAATGACAGTATTGACAGTAAGCTAGGCTAATTAAAGCACAAAGTGTAAAATGTACATATTATCAAGAGAGTACAATCTGCTTACAGAACACCAAAGATAAAAATTGTGTTCTGAACCAGAATCATCCCCAAAACGTACTTACAAGTAGGTATATTTAGTCATAATTGATAAGCAAGTTTTACATAATAAAAATATACTTGTAAACCAAGACTGCAATACATCAATATTTGTCATAATGATTTATATTTATGGACAATGAAGCTGTACACCAATGTACCATTGAAGACATTCCACTCCCTTCTTACCATCATTTAAATAACAATATCATTCTTCAATGATAGGGGTGAAAACTCTAACCAGGCCTGTTTTAGGAGAACATGAAATGTTTGCCAGAGATCTAAGCAAACTGTAGAGTATCGGAAGACTTGAGATTTACAGGGAATTTAGAAAATATTATACTAAAATTCAGATTTTCTTGCTAATGGGACAAAGGGACAAATCAAAGTTTATGCAGGTTGCATTGAGAAATATTACATTCCTCAATCAGGCTTTCTTATTGTTTTCACCCTCTCTTCACTAAAATATATCTGTTCTGATATGTTGCTATTCTCATGCATTGACATAGTTAAGAGATTTGTTTTGTAGGATGTAATTCTAAGAAAGACCAAGTATTGATTACAAGTTCTATCAGTGAAGATGCATAGTGGAATTGTAAAGTGTTTCATCACTCTAAAGCTTGATTTTCACTTGCGAGACAAGCAAGAGTGTGCAACATCAGCAAACTCCATGTTGTGATAGGTGCGAGAAAAGACAACAGCCACTAATAAGCAAAACATTACTGGGCCTGCATATGAATGTTGCATGCACTTGAACTTTTATTACCAGTGAAAACCAGACTTAATAGTACGTATGTACACATGAGTGAATCACTCAACTAGTTGGCAATAATTTCTGGAGGTTTTACAATGCTTTCCTTATAGTCGATAAAGCATAGTTTTATATGAATATATAGCCAGTGTGCATGTTTCTGTCCTATAACAAACATGAACATGTGTAGAGGCCAGTGAATATGGTGTTCATGAAGAAAGAAAGAAAGTAAGTAAAAATAAATTGCTTGATTTTAACATGTACATGTATGATTTTGATATTTTTCACTACTGTTGCTTATAGAGCAGATGGTATGAACAGGAAAAATACAGCAAATCTGTAGGTGTGTAGCTGTACCATATTTTGCCATAACTGTAACATTACATTGTGATTGTATGAGATGCATTAAAAAATGGCTAGCCATTTAATGCACACAAAGTCCTTACTGTAAGTGAGTACTGTAAGTTTCCCACTCCTACCAAATCTGCTACATTAACATGTATCTATTCTTGGTTATAATTCATTCCTAAGGGAATAAAAGGACAAAGACCTGGCAGCCATGTTGGTGTACATAACAATGGACACTAATAAGAAATATTTTGTTAACGGCACACCAACATGGCGGCGATGACGTCACATGCAAACCAAGAATAAACAACTTCTTTACACTATGCAACCAATTGAACAATAGAAATCCCTTGTTTTGGGAATCTCTGAAAATTTATTAAATCAATATTGGTTTTGAAAGAATATGTTGCTGGTAATTTTTTAAAATTATTTTTTCAAAATATCTCATTTCACATACATGCATGTATATGCGGATTCTGCTAACTAATTTTTATATGGGCACAAAAAAGTATGAAAGTAATCACTTATTTTGCTTTATTTCACGGTGCTGGTTATAAATCAGCACCTATTTTTTTCTTTTCATATCAAAGAAATGATGTAGAAAATTCTTGTCATCGAACAGACGAGACTGCTAAAGAATACTTACTTTATAGTGTGAAAGCAGTCACTTGAGAATGACTTGCAAGAAAGTAGCTAATCATAGAAGTTTGCATATTTTAGCTTTCTTTTTAGTGGGTTTGGTAGGACATAATACTGCCCGAATAGCCTCATCGAATACTGTTTTGAGTCCTTTCTGTGTCAATGCAGAACATTCAAGGTACTTGACTGCACCGATTTCTTTAGCCATGCCTAAGCCTTGTGGGTAGCTTGTGGGTCCTAGCTTCTTCTCTTTTAGCTTCTCTACAGTATCCTTGTCATCTCGAAGATCAAGTTTAGTTCCTACTAGAACGATTGGTGTGTTGGGACAATGATGACTGACTTCTGGGTACCACTGATTTTAAGAAGAAAATTGAAATTAAATAACAGTGACATCTTCCTCACAAGCCCCATGGTTATCTACTATTCATCCTTGGAATTTCCAAGGAATTTCCAAGAGCATATGACACCATAGTATATTTCAAAACTTTTTCTCCTCAAATCCTCTTGCCCCTCAGATCACTTTCTATCTCCTCCTGTGGGGGTGGGGGCATGGGTTTAGTCCCTCTGTGGGAGTAGGGGTACAAGGTTACATGTAGTCCCTCTATGGGAGTATGTCTTTGGGTAAACCTGGGATATATACATTTGCCAGTAATAAAATTGCAATCTATTTTGTTTAAGTGTGGCCACATATCAGGGTTAGAATTTCGTATTTTTAGTCGGCCTTTTTAGTCGCAAGATAAAAATATCTTGTAGGGTTGAGATCTACAAACTAAAATGGAAAGGCTTATGGCTCTTGTTGATATGATACAGATATCCTGGAATGGCTGTGACATTCTTACTGAATAGCTCCCAGTCCTGCGCGTATTCTGATGAAAACATGGCGCTTGAACAGTCCGCTTTGGATTTGGTGTTCGTTTAAATAGCCACTTACTCTTTCTAACAAGCAGTATCTCTTTTTAAAGATTAATAGAGGCCCTTCAAATTTATAATAGTGACGGCAGCTCGCTAGAAAACAAGATTTCAATTTCTTTTCACTCGATATTTGTTTCAACTTGCATTTAGCCATTTATCTTGTGGGAATTTCGAACCCTCTACATGACACATCATAGTATGAAAAATCCTAGTCTGACACTGTACTCGCTAGTTCTATTTTCTAGTCTTGACACATCATAGCATTATCAAAATTCTAGGTTGCAGCACAGTCATTATAATGTTTCAATGTAAAATGTTTTTATCTAAAATTTCAATTAAAGACTTATCAATTTCAAAAGTAATCAATACTTTAATCAGTCTTACAAACAAGCAGCTGTACTTTTGAGGAGCTATAGTATTTCTAAGTTACTAGTAAACCTACCTTTGCTCTAACATTTTCATATGATGCTGGACTAATAAGTGAAAAGCAGATAAGGAAAACGTCCTGAAAAAACAACAACAGACAAGCATAAGACAAAATAGTGTTCAAATTTATTTATTTATTTATGTCCATGCCTCTGATTGGTTGACTACTCAACTGACCAGAACAGTTGTTTTTGTTTTGGTAAAATAAATTAAGGATCTTTTCCAATTCAACACATCCGAGAAAAATATGGAATAACTGTCAAGTACTTTGAAATATGTTTCCCAAAAAAACTGTCTAAAACAAGGAGAACACTTTATTCTTAATAAACAAGTGAGGATGGGCACATTGGCTTGGGCACATTTATTCCAAGGCTCTCAATTTATGGAAGTGAAAGCAAGTAGAAGATGAAACTTACTGTTTGAGGGTAAGATAATGGTCTAAGTCTGTCATAATCTTCTTGTCCTGCAACGAAAGCAATTACCTTTCTTTAATATTGTTATAATTGCATACCAAAATTATGTACAAGCTGATAAGCATTTACCTACTGCTAGACCTTCAAGTGGATCGGATGGCCACTTAAAATGGCTGTCCAATCTCTCCACACTTTACTACTAACCAAAAATTGGAGGGACGTAAAATAACCACTGAGGATGTCAAGAAGCTCTGGCAGTGAACATCCTCAAGGTCTATACCTTATTACTATTCACATCTAATTATTAGTTGGTCTTCATTACCACATTGTAAAGTGTCTTTGATATATTAATTAAGGGGGAAGGGCCATGATTGAAAAAAAAAAACTTCTGAGCTATGTACAGTATCTGTCACACCCCTAAAATAAGGTGTTGCCATGAAAAACATGGACACCAATGCTGGTATATAACCAAACTATAGAAACTGAAACAAAGAAAGATAAAAATATTGAGTAATTTTTAATAGTCATTTGCATAGCACTATCATGGTGATCGTTTTCATAAAGTGATTGTTCTACATAATCATATCCCTCAATAGACTTATATGCAATGTGATTGTAGGAATATTTTCAAATAGAAAAAATACAAAATACATGTCAGCGTAAGGAATCATTGGAGCTGAAAAAATTTGTATATCAAAATAAGTTGTATTACTAGTACATTAACAAAACAGGGTCGTAACAGATGTAAAAGACAAAACTATTAATGCACCAATTGTTGGAAAATACGATAAAGTGATTTGAAAGAGAAAACCAAAGTCTTGATTTACTGAGAATGGATAGGACATTGACAAAAAGGGGGGCTGTTCAAGGTTTATAAAAGTCAAAACCAAGGCTTTATTTCTTAATTTTATTCAAGTGATTGCAGATGTTAATAATTATTAATTTAAGCATGTACAGAGATGCATATTGCATTGAAAATGTGAACAAAACAACAACAAAAAAAATCACAGCCTACAAAACAACTTGAAAAACATTTTGACACTATTCGATGAAGTGTTTTTTCATGCATTAGTAGCAACCAGATTATTTGTGAAAAATGGGAAATTGTTAAAAAAAATGGAAGTTGAAATTTCTTTTGTCAGTCTACGATTTCATTTTTTCTCTTTATGAAATCAACATGTCGACCCGTATCCATAGGTATGCAATTACCCAATTGATTGTCTCTTCCTACATACAATGTACATCACACACAACTATGATTGTTTGATTTGATCTATAGATAGGAATCTAAGGGACAGTAGTGCCCAATAAATCTCAATAACACGACAAAACAAACCCCAAAGACGACCTTCAATACCGTTAAGCAAATGGTATCAGAAATTGACAAGAAATGATTTGAAAAGTACATTACTGCTTAAAATGTACATGATCATGCTTTGAACATCTAGAGTACACGTGAAGTTTGGCCTTTGATCTAAAGTGAGACTTCAATTTAACAACTATACTTGTAAGAGTTTCTTTACAAGTAGCAGTTGTCTAAGTTCTTTCTATTATTGTTAAAGGATTTATACCCTTATTGTGGTTATCACAGATCTCACAAAGCCCCAAATTCCATCATATGGTTGGTCCCCTTACCTGCCGTATCCCAAAGTCCAAGATTGATGGGTTTTCCATCTACCATCACGTTAGCTGAATAGTTGTCGAACCTAAAACGGTGAAACCAAAAATTATCAGACCATAAATACAGCTTGAATATCCCAAAGTATCGGGATTAGCATTCAAATTCGAAGACGACGAGAGAACAGGAAATAAAATGAAAAGCTCAAAGGTCCAAGACGAAGATGTAGAAGAAATGTTTTCATACTTACACTGTTGGAATATATTCTCCTGGAAACGCATTTGTGGTATAACTGATGAGAAGACATGTCTTACCCACAGCACTGTAGAGAAGAGAAATTTTCAAATTAATTTGACATTACAAGAAATGATCTAGAAAGAGTTCTTGTGTATATCGTACACTGCACGTTGAGGCGTGTTTTGTCAGCACACCAATTTTGCAATGGCCGCTAATTTGACGTGGAAATTACTACAGAAATATCCTAAAACACAACAAAGCTTTGAAGTTCTGTAGCCTTAATCCAAACTAGGAGATGTAACTTCGTCTAGCATGTTCGAATGTGAGATTTCAGTCTAGCCAAAGACCACAAGAGCTTGAATAGGCGAGAGAGAACTAGGGCTGTAAATTTACCGGCTTTCAAGACTCACCCATCTCCAACTACAACACACTTTATGGCTTGCATCCCGCCAGTAAAAAAGAACACAAAAACACAAAAACGAACGCTAGAACTCTTGTAAGCCCTTCCTAACGAAAGTAGATCCCAGCAACGGTGAAATATGGCCAAAAGGAGCAGTTAATAAGACGGAAACACTAGCTCTGTATGCTAAAGTGGTGTGGTTCGTTTTTATAGCATTCTTCGACACACCCTCATTTATATAGCACCCCCCGCGATGTTCCAAAAAAAGAATAAATTGTGTGACGAAATTCGGCCCATTTTCTCCGCGTTCGCTGACGAAGCAGAAAGCTTCCGGAACCCTTTTGTTTTGAGGGAAAAACCAGAAAGGTTCATTGGTTGTTATACTATGAACGTCACGAAGTGAGCCGTAGTTATAAATGAGCACTGTATCGCACACTATATAAAGGCTTTCGCGTTCTTCTTTGAGGTACATCCCCAAAGGCTTCTGATCTAAAAGTCAGTAATACTACGCTTCAACTTTAAGAAAACCATTGTTAATAAATAGTTAAATATAGTTTATAAAAGAAAAAAAAAAGGAATGTATATTTTTTAAAAGTTGTTAACAAGACATTGGGGTTTCATCCCATTTTTTGTAAAAGTTTAAAAAAATCTTGACAGCTAGTTTTGTCGCATTTTGCTGTGACAGTTGTTGTTAGTGGTGGTGCGTGAGGTAGGTGTACTGTTGCGAAAGCGAAATCTGATTCAACAGGACGGAATGCCAATAAATTGTACTGAAGTGTGGGCAGTCTGACACTAGGCCACGAGACGGAGAGTAGGACATGCAGTGTGATTGATACCTTTTGTATAACTTATTCATACAAGGATGATAGCACTAACAAATTTAGCATAAATACAATAGATAATATTTTTAAAAATTGTTCAACCAAACAACACCCTCTTTACAAAACAAAAGTGACTGTACACAAACTGAAGGTTTGATAAATGTCATTTCCGGTGCACCGATCAAGTCACATCCGGCAAAATATCACGTGATCAGTGATTACCATTTGCTCGAACATTTGGCGCGAACGTTTGTCTGGAAGGAAAATAAAAAAAAACCTTATAATTTGAGGCTGTTTAGTAGCGCTGGAAAGAAACCTTAGGCCTAGATGTCTCAAAAATCCATTTCGTAAGTATATGATGTAGATTGATTTCGTTTAAAGCACGATAGTATCTGACAGATCGATTTGGGCTACTTGTTCGTTTCAACCATATTGTTTGTGTTTCACATTTGCACGATTGTAAGCTCAAAGGATTTCTATTTCAAATTCTCAGGGCATTCTTTCGTGCGTCTACCAAGCCACAAGATAAAAACGATCAATCAAAGACGGAAAATGGGTAAAACAAAAGTGATTATATAAACTTATATATGTCACCCACCCTCCCTGGTAACTTATATGTCAGCAAAGTTGAGGTCCCATAGTTTAATTTCAATTTAAAATGCCAAATAAATTTGAAAAAGGTCCTGGCATTTTTAGCGTTATAAATGTATTTTAAATGTTTAAGCTTTACAATAACATTTTTTTACCAGCCTCCCCTCCCCTATTTTTTTCCCAACACTTTTGATAAATCATTTCTGTCCAATCAGGGATGAAGATCTCAAAAAGCACAAACTCAATACACCAATAAAAGAGGTAAAATCCAAAACAAGCCAAGATTCACCACCTGTGAAAAAGTCTCGTCGCAAAGTAGGCAGGATTCTTGAAGACAGCAGCGATGAAGATAATGAGACCATGGACACTAACGCTGATAAATTGAAATCTAAAACGAATGGGTATAACGCAAATGATAGTGAAAGCATTGCAAATGCGGATAAAGAAAATGGGATTGTACAGGCAACAAGTAGTCATACTACTAAAGATGAAAAGATGACATCAACTTCACCAAGTAGTGGGGATATCATTCCCAAGAGAACAACAGGTTTGCTTGACTTTATGTTGATAAATATATTAGTGATAAGGGACTGATTGTTCGCTATGTCCCGGGGGAGGGAGGGGGCCATGGTTTTAGAAGGGGTAAAGATTTAAAAGGTAACAATTTTGGAGAAACTAAAAAGAAATGAAGAGAATTTGACAGGGGGTTAAAATTTCCTTTTTTGTGGAACTTCAATTCTGTTTTTTTTCCCAGCTCGAAAACATATGAGAAAGCGAAAGGCATCAGCTGAAAACAATAATTCTAACAGTAAAGAAAACTGCAAGGGACAGGAAGCTCAGAATATCAAGTCAGTAGAAAAAGATGAATCTGAGAAATCTTCTGGTGAAGATGAACTGAAAAAAGATGTATCAAGTCCTGCAGCAAAGAAAACAAGAACAGAAAATGAAGTAGATGATGATATGGTGGAGAGGTCTCCAAAACCTACAACAAACTTGAAAACAAAACAAGAAAAGAAAATACAAGATTCCAGAGATGATGAGAAGTCAGCAACTGATTCAGAGAATGACAAGATGGATGTTAGTACATCAGAGAGCAAGATAACCTTAAAAAAATCTAAGAAGACAGGTTCTAATAAGGAAGATAAGTCAACTAGTGAGTCTGAGAATGATGACAGGAAGGACAAGGGCAAAAAATCTGCTTTTGGTAGTTTCTTCTGTAAGTAAATGCAACATCAATAAACCCATCCTTGGGACATCATTCTCCAGGGATGTAAAGTTATTCCTTTGGGAGGTGGGGGTGTGCAGTCCTCCATTAAAAATGTTGGTAAGTCTTTATTCATCTGTTGTTGTTTTTAGCTCCAAGACAGCCTGTAAAAAGTAGCAAACCAAAGGAAATAAAGAAGGAAGAAACAGCAACGAAGAAAGAGAAAAAGTCTCCAAAAAAAGAAAAGGAGTATGTAATTGACCTTTCTTAGAAAACCCATGCTTTAACCAGAGACAAATTATGCAGAAAAAAATCTCTCTGTCAGTTAATTAAAAAGTTAGACTTGACAATCTAATAGCAATTTATTTACCAATCACCATAGCAACACAGATAACAAGAATGATGGCAAAGACCATAAGCCAATTGACGCTAGTGAATACAACCCAGAAAGAAACTACTATCATCCAATAAAGCATGCATGCTGGAAACAAGGCGAAAGGTATGTGCATGTGTACGTAATAGAACTAAGCTATATACATGTAGAGTACCTGTATAATAAATAAAATATATATATATAAATTAATATTGACAATTTTGTTTAGGGTTCCCTATCTTGCTGTTGCCAAAACATTTCATGCCATTGAAGAAACATCAGCAAGGTACGGAGTACATCAAAATAAAATATATGCAATGATATTAGCTTAACTTGCTCAGTACTAATTTGTGAACTATCTCTTATAAAAACAAAAATGTAACAATAACTGTACTACTTTTTCTTGACTTTAGGTTGAAGATAATGTCAACACTAAGTAATTTACTGCGTTCAGTAATAGCACTGTCTCCCAATGATCTGCTTCCATGTGTGTACCTTTGCCTAAACAAAGTAAGGGATATTTATACCTAGTAATTATTGGTGACTGTCCAATAGAACAATTGTACAGTGTATCTTGCACCAATAATTATTGCTTTCTATTTCTAGGAGAGTATCTGCCATCCATATATCAATCCAATTCCAACTGTGCATATCAGATATTTAGATGTTGTAACATATGTTCATATTCTGACTTGTTACTGTTAATATTGTAGCTTGCACCTGCATATGAAGGCATAGAACTTGGAATAGGAGATCATGTATTGATGAAGGCTGTTGCCGAGTCAACTGGTATGTTGCATAATACTGATGATCTTTATGTTATTTAATTTAGAGAAAGCATAAATATTATTAACCTCATTTGCTTGGTCCGTACCATAAGTTATGGACCCTAAATTTTTTCCACTGCCTTAGAGCCCAAGCATGTAGTGTGCAGGCAATAAAAAGTAAAAAAACTGAGGATCTATAACTTATGGTACAGACCAGGCAAATAAGGTTAATAAGATGTTTATTATATGGCAGTTTTCAAATTGAGAAATGTTTTGGTCCATATGGGAAAATATTGACTGCAAATTGACCAATCGTAGATTACAAAATTACTCTTCCATATAATAATGAAAATAACTGACCCTTTAACTTGCCTACCAGGTAGAAGTCTTCAACTTATCAAAGCTGATTTAGCAGAGAAAGGTGACCTAGGGCTTGTCGCAGAGGTAAAATTCTAATGATTTTATTTCTGTTACTCATCTTGTATAGTTTACTTTATGTGTCTCGCTTTTTCTTTAGGCAAGCCGTAGTAACCAGCGTACCATGTTTGCTCCCCCTAAACTTACAGCGGTTGGCGTTTTCTCCAAATTAAAAGAAATTTCGTTGCTGACAGGTCACAGTGTAAGTCTGATAATCTATGATTGTGTTTTGGAAAGAGAGGTGCTGATTTGTCTATGTTTTTGTGTCATACAAATGAATGAATAGAGTAGATTTCGTATGAGTGTGATAAATTACAGCACGGCATTGACGAAATCTTCTCAACCAACTATATAACCTGCAAGCATTTCTCATCCAATCAGAGTGCTAGGACACGGCACCGTCACAGTCACGGCACGGAGAGTCCGTACCATAACTTTTTCACAGTCATACGAAATCTGCTCTAATGCTGTTATTGTTACTGTTTTTCAGTCAATGACCAAAAAGGTTGATGTCATTAAGGGCATGTTTGTTGCTTGTCGTCATTCAGAAGCCAGATATTTAATTAGGTAAGGAAGGCTTAGATGCATGATAGGTGAATTTGGATGCATCAGTGATGGTTAGTGGATGTGGTGGTAGGGTTGGGGTGGAGAGGGGTGCAAGGGAGGGAAGTGAAGGGGTCAAAATATGGAATGTCCCAAAACCTCTTTGTACCTAAAGGCAAAGGCATCCTGAATCTGTCCTGAAGCAGTTTCTGACCCTAGTCTCAAAATAACTGAAATTCCTTTAATTACTTCAGGTCTCTTGGTGGAAAGTTGCGTATTGGACTTGCAGAACAGTCAGTGCTTACAGCACTAGCACATGCAGCTGTTCTTACACCTCCAAGCCAAGGTAGAAAGCAATTTATGTGCTATTGGCTTACTTCTTTGAAATGTGTGGTAGTGTCATACATTTTACAGCTTTGTTTAGTTAGGCATGCAACAGTACTGTTAATTTGTTTTCATGGTAAATTTTCTTGAATTACAAACCTTTTTTTCAGAGTTTCCTCCACCAGTGCTTGATGCGGCCAAAACTTTATCCAGCGATGAACTGAAGAAGCAACTTGATGAAGCAGCACTCATTGTAAAATCTTGTTATTGGTGAGCAACTTTGTCTTTACTCACTGTTGTTGGCAGCTCCCACCAAAGAGCTACATCATTTTCCACCATGGTGAATGGCAACTGAGATAAGTGTTTTGGACACAGATTAGTTATTCAAGCAAATTGAGTTTAGAAGAGTTTTGCTGGTTTGAAAATTGGTTGACATTTTTGAAATAAAGATATTTGCAATCCAACGTGGTAGGGAAATGATCATATTATAACCAGATAGCAAGAGCTAGCTTATCTGCAATTATACTAGGAACTCAAGGTTTCTATTGGTTGATTGTTGATGAGAGTGATGCCAAACGGCATACTGATGATAATAAATTACATTGTTTTTGTCAGTGAACTTCCAAGTTATGATAAAATCATTCCTGCAATTCTCAAAAATGGACTAAAAGATCTTCCAAAGACATGTTATTTGACTCCTGGTAAGAGTGACTTTTTTACTGTCATTTCTACAAGCCTAACATTCATTAGCAATTATTAAAATATTAATAATATTTTTCACCAAGGTATACCTCTAAAACCCATGTTGGCCCACCCCTCCAAAGGTGTTTCGGAAATCCTTAAACGGTTTGACGACGCAGCTTTTACATGTGAATATAAATATGATGGTGAACGTGCTCAGGTTAGTAGTGTTGTCATGGTATTTGTTCCCATGGTTACCATCATATATAACTTGCTCGTATATGATGATATCTTTTTTCTTCCATTCGTGTTTTTTTTTTTTAACTGTTTTGGTATTTGTTCGTTTATTGATTTACAGATCCATCTTCTTGAGAATGGAGAAATCCACGTATACAGTCGTAACTCAGAAGACAATACTTCTAAGTATCCTGATATCATTGCTAGAATGTCAAAGGTAACGCTATTAGTAAATAATATTATTAAAGATTAGAATGACGAGTCTCCTGTGAATGTGACAACGAAAAGCAAATGATTTGTTCGTTCGTTCATTCAACCAATTCATTCATGTGTCTACTTCGTTCATTTATTAAATTTATATCTTAAATTTTTCATTTACTCATTCACTCGCATTCATTTCCTCATCCACTTACATCATCCATCCATCGATTTATTCATCCACTCATTTATTTTCTCTCTTCTACTATTCAAGGCCATCTCTAGCAATGTCAAGTCCTTCATCATCGATACCGAAGCCGTCGCATGGGACAGAGAAAAGAAACAAATTCTTCCCTTCCAGGTGCTCAGTACAAGAAAAAGAAAGGTCAGTACGTTAAAGACACACCACCACACCATTTTAACTAGCTATTGTAAAGAGAAAGCATGGCTTAGTTTGTAAATATGCGACCTGTTTGACTGCCTACCGATCTGCTAGACTATCAGACACCCTCCCATGAAACGGATACATCGCATACCCCTTAAACAGTACTCTAAGTTGGTATATAGCAGATTTCGTATGACTGTGAAAAAGTTACGGTACGGACGTGACGTGATTGGATGAGAAGTGCTCGCGCGCCATATGATTGGTTGAGTTTTTGGTTGAGAAGATTTCATCGATGCCGTGACCGTGTCGTGTGCCGTGATTTTTCACACTCATACGAAATCTGCTCTATAGAATCACAAATTTGCGCCTGCGCGTCGTTCTATTTCAAAAGCATCGACTCACATATTATATTTTCGTTTACTCTTCTTGTATTTTACAGGATGCAGAGGCTTCGCAGATTAAAGTACAAGTCTGCGTGTACGCGTTTGATTTAATCTACCTGAATGGCAAGGTAAAATAAAGACAAATCATATTCTTAGTTTCTGACAAAAACGATTGCTTTCTTCTTATTCCTGCCTGTATTCTTTTTTTCTTTTTACTGTAGTCATATATCAAGGAGCCATTCAGTGTTCGTAAAGAAAGCTTAAGATCGTCGTTCAACGAAGTTGAAGGGGTGAGATTTTATTCTTTTTTTTTTTCGTTTTATTTATTTTTTCATTATTTCATTTCATTCAATATGTGTTCCACGATGACCGGTGGTGCACTCAAGGGGAGTGTGTTTCTGAGAAAATAAAGTAGAAACTGAAGTAGAGATATAATGATTATTGGAACTCCTTGCAAATGTGATTGGAACTCAACATTTCCCTTTCAAATCCTAAATTTCACCCATTTCTCGTACGTCTCTATTCTGTGACTTGTCAAACATCGCACCGATTTTAGAAACGGGTTCTGATGAAATAGGAAATATTTTCATGTCTGGAAATTAATAATAATAATAATAATAATAATAATAATAATAATAATAATAATAATGGGTATTGTTTCATTATTGCCAAAGGAGTTTATGTTCGCTACATGCATGACGTCAACCAATACCGAAGACATCGAAGAATTCCTGGAAGAGTCTATCAAAGGTACAGTGAAAGTTAATAGATTAGCTATGGAAACAGACGAACTCTGTTCTACTCATTTTCCTCGATCATGCGTGCTCTTGTGAGGCCAGCAGGCAGGCTTTACTGTGAAAACTATCTTTTAATCTCATTCATTGGCTTTTCTTTTTTTCTTTCAGGGAATTGCGAAGGTTTGATGGTAAAAACGCTCGACAAAGATGCCACCTACGAGATCGCTAAGAGATCGCACAACTGGCTAAAGGTACTCAACCTGCTTTAGGCTAAAGTTGCGATAGTTGCCTTCCACATATTGTCTTTAATTTGTTTTTTTCCCCATCTCATTCCAGCTCAAGAAAGATTATTTAGCAGATGTGGGCGACACCCTCGACCTCGTTGCTATTGGAGGCTACCTTGGGAAGGGCAAGAGGACTGGGTCCTATGGAGGGTTCCTGCTTGCTTGCTATGACGTAGAAAGTGAAGAGTTCCAAACTATTTGTAAGGTATGTGACAGCCTATTGAACTGTCGTTTTCTCTCTCTGAAGGCCCTTTCTTAGGCCCAGTATACATGAAGGTAGGGTGACGGTAAGGTGGTATTCAATCTGTTTTTATCAACTCCACACATTTTTTCCAGATTGGCACTGGCTTCACGGACGAAGTCCTGGACAAACACTTTCACTTCTACAAAGATCACATAATTGAAAACCCCAAATCGTACTATCGCTTTGACGATGGACTAGAGCCTGACGTGTGGTTCGACGCAGTTCAGGTAAATAACGCAAACCGCAATTTCGACCAAAACTTTCCCCACCCTGTCTCCCCTCTGCAAAACATTGTCACATATCCACTCGCCTTGTTACATTGTAGGTCTGGGAGGTGAGAGCTGCTGATCTCTCTATTTCTCCAGTGTACAAAGCTGGAGCAGGCCAGGTAAGAACGTTGTCTATAGACATATATACTGAGATACCCTTTCCATTTAATTCAATTATGACGTTACTATCCAAGAGAAGAACAAAAAATAAATAAAACAGTAATTTATTGTCAACTAAAGTAGATTCAGTTTTAGGCAAATAAAAAAAAAGTATTTTTTCAGGTTATTCCTGTTCAGACCGCTTGTTTTTGGAACTTCAACAGTCCAATGAACCAATGATTGACATATGAATTTACTGTCACAGGTGGATCCAGTTAAAGGTATTTCCCTGCGCTTTCCTCGTTTTCTTCGCATTCGAGATGACAAGAAGCCAGAAGAAGCCACTGACAGCACACAGGTAATTTAGAAGAGAAAGTCAATAAATATCTAATCATGCTCAATAATTGAGTCGTTTTTGCTGTTGCTGTTGCTGCTGTTAGTTTCTTACGTCTCTTCATTGTTTCGTGGGCGGAAAAAAACCAGGGTACCTAAGTCATAGAATGAATACTTGCATGACGAACATATGAATAATGAAAATGAATACAGGCATCCCAGACCTCCTATATTTCCTATATGTTGTATAGCATCCTATAAACCTCCTATATTTCAGGAAAACCTCCTATATTTCCTATAAATTGAATGGAAAACCTCCGATATTCTCTTTTTTTGGTTCTGCGTTTTTTTTGGAACTTTAGTTCCTATAAAGTGCCTATAATTTTTAAAAAATCCTATATTTTCCTATATATAGAACTTGCATAGCCTATATTTCCTATCAGATTTTTCAAAAAGTGGCTGGGATGCCTGTGAATACAATGCCGGTACAATAGGAGTTGACCTGATGAACAGACGTTTATCTCGTGCGCGAAGAGTATTTGACCTACGCAACTACTGACCGTACATACGCAAATACATCTAGAATTTAAACCTGTTTCACGTCATGAATGACGCTGAAGATACTAGATTGAAATACAAATAAAGCTGCTTATAAAACAAAGGTTTGGAATTTCATATCGTCATTGCGATGGATTTTTTAACATGTGTTTTCTTTATTATGCTTCTTCAGGTTGCAGAAATGTATCGTAATCAAGACAGCGTCAAGAACAGCGCTGCACCAACCAACCTCGACGAAGATGACTTTTATTAATCTTTTCTGTCGGTAACTGCGGGTACTTTTGCGACAGATGGCGCATTAATAATTCTCTTGTCACACTTGGTGATGATGTATTGGATTTTAAAGTGAAGCGCTGACAAAACGGTAAAATAATTTCAATCACGACGAGAGATTGAAGTAATGAAGCTTTGGTCCAGTTCTACAACAGTTAAAGAACTGGATTAATCTTTGTTGTTTGTAAAAAGAAGTACCTTTTCCAACCGGTTTTGAACGTGTATTAAAGTCTTGGTGCCAATGGCGTAAATCAGTAAATAAATACATTTTTGATATATTTCAGCTATTGGGTACCTTTTCTTGAAAAAGAAGCTTCTAATGCTTACACCCTTCCATCAACACTCTGCCCCTCCCTCCTCTACCCTACCCTACCCTCCCCTCTCCCTTAAAAACGTGTCCAAAGGAATGACTCAGAACTCCATGAAATTTAATTCTGACCAAAAACAAAAAACCTTTCCAAGATATACCCTTCTGTTATCTATTAAACTTTCTATAAACACTTCAACACGGGGTTGTACACGTACTGGACGAAATTACCCGCCCAAAACAGTGGGCCGTGGAACATGACAGGAAGGTCCCACGCCTCAATTGACCTGAAAACACAGAGTGCATCTTTTACCCGGATACACTACCCTACTACAATAAATAACAATGGGTTTGGTGTGTCAATCCGTGACAAAATAGGCCACCTATGTTATGGTTAGACACAGACCGGAAATGGGTGTAGATCCGATCATAACAATCATGGTAACGACGATGAATCTTACATTTATCTCGGAGGAGGGAATTTCTTTAGCTGAAGCCTTCTCTTTGGTTCTCGGTCATCGAAGGAAAGAGAAAAACAAGAGACTTTTTTTTACTCGAAATATATCGTAAACAAAACTCGGATCTGAAGTCTTTTGTCCCTCGGCCTAGTCTCTCCCCGTCTGGTCAGAACAAGATGGCGGACGAACAAGAAGGAGATGAAGTTAGCAGTGAAGAGAAATTGTCTTTAAAAGTGACGGACTACTTGGATGATGTGGTTGGGACCAATGTATTTAGTCTTGGTAAGGTTAAAGCTTTACTAGACAATACTCTAAAGAAGGAGAAAGAGCTAAAGAAGAAGGTAAGTTTGGCTTTTAGTTCTCGTGTTGTGTCAGTCAAAAAATTCAATTTCTGGTCAAATGACACGTGTACGTAAGAATATAATCTCTGTGATTAAATATATGATAGAAAACACAGAAATTAAGGCTTTTGTTGTGAATTAATATTGCTTTTGTTGTGAACTAGCATTGCTTTTGTTGATTTGGTTTCGGAGTCATTAGCCCCAACCAATCCTTTACTTCACAGGTCTCATGACCAGATGTGATCTTTTGCCTGAAGCGCTGACATTCAATGTCTCCTGGGATTAATCCAACCCTTTTTATAGCAGTGCACGAAAAAAGATACTTGCTTCTGATAAATCTTAACAATGAATAAATAATAACAAAAATACATGAACCATTAGATATTTGTTTTAAAACAATCAAAATTAATTCTTTTTCACATAAATTTTTTTAAGATTAATATCATTAAATATTCATACTGGACAGATGCCAGAGGTGACATGCCTATTGTTTTTGTGTTAGAATTTTGATTACCGGTATTCACACTCTTCTATATTCTTAGCCAATGCCATTTGATTTAAAGATAATAAAATAATTTTGCAAATAATGAAAATGCTTGGTGATAGAATATTTTATATTCACCATTTTAGAGTGAAAATAATCTGCAAACAATATTTCTGTTTCAGTATTTGAGCCCCAGCATTGCTGAGGGTCTTATATTTGCATTTTCATATCCTTGAGACACACAAGTTGATTTGTTTTCAAGGAACTAACAACATGCATACAGTCATGTACAAGTCTTAAATGATGTACGAAATTTAAATTCCAAGTTTTGTTGCTGAAATTTGTCAACATGCACCAAGTAAGCTATTGACTTCTTAATTTGCTCCACTTTAAAGTGCATTGGTTGTCTGTTTCCAAGTAGTCCATCAAATTCGTTTTTCCTAAAGTTAAGTCACGCAGTAACTACATTTTCTTGTTCCTGAATCTATTTTTATCTGTGAATTTACGCACCTATATATGTGTTTCCCCTTATTTAACATGCAGCATATCAATCAGTACTCAACCAATTGCAAACATTAAATGCTCAAGTACTTTACTGTACACATATATTATTATATATTGAATGTTTATGTTACATTTGTATACCTTTACAATCTTATAGCTGGATGACGCTAAGCACTCAACACCAATAAAAATTCAGGAGTCACTGGATAATGGAAAATCTGCCGTGGAAAATATCAAAGATTTCCAAAACGAGAGAGAGGTTATTATTGAAAAAGCTGAAAGTAAAGTGCAAAAGATTAAACCACTAGCAGAGCACTTATCTCACATGGCTGACCAGATAGCAGATATTGAACGATTCAGAACATATATAAGCTGGATACAAAAACTAGAAGCTGTAAGGTAGGCATGGGGGGGGGGGGGAATAATTTGCCAAAGAATGATAAATGGGAAATGGAGACTGAAGGATAAATGAAAGAGAAAATGAGAAATGGTAGAATAAAGAGAGCACTATGCTATACGTATATAATATACTCTGCATACTAGCCACTGCAGCACCATATTCAACCTTGACTTACATATATATTGTGAAAATTCTTTTTACCAATCACTGTTGCCAAGATATTCCTGGCTCTTTTTTTATTGTTCTAATCTGTTACTGTTGTTTTTTCTCTAGTAATGGTGTTCAGGAATACCTGGAAGCTGGTTTACTTGGCCCTGCAGTCGACCAGTTTTCCATCTTAGCAGCAGTAACAAACATATTGGAGAGTTCATCGTGTGAAAATTTGAAGTTGTTTTCTCAAGAAATGCAAGTTTTTTGGAGAAGAGTCTTGATAGAAAAATTATCAAGGTAGGAAACACCAGTGATCAAAATATAATAAATGTTGATATTTAATGTTTGGAACAGCAGAAGTAGTTTTGAAGAAAATTTGTATAATTTAAATTGATAATCATATTTCTCATTTCCAGAGAGTTTGAAGAGGTCACAAATGCTTTAAAGTGGCCCTTTACATCTCTCTCCACTGCACCCCCATTATCAACTACTTCTGAAGTGTACAAGACACTGGAGAGACTGTTTCTTTTGCTCCTAAAACTGCAAGACGTGTATCCTTTTGTAAAGCTTCAAAACTGGGGTGATGGCCGATGTAAATTAGCAAGTAAAAGTGCATCAAAAATTTGCATTAACAACCAAAACAATCTACATCGATTACATCAATTACCTATATTTTAACAGCCTCTGGAAATTACCCAGTTATTTGTAATATCTCCTTGACTATCTTAGTAAGAAGTATGATGAGGACATTATCAGTAAAAGTGAAGCCAAGGAAATTCCTCTGCCCATTGATTGGTTGCTCAAGCCGCTTAGGAAACGATTCAGGTTTCATTTTTATGGAAAGAAACAAACTAATAACTTAGAAAAGGTAAGAGAAATGTTGTAAGGCTAGGGTTTCACCATTTCACCAAGGTTGTGTTTACCTTAAGAAATGAAAGATTCCATAAATTATAAGGAACTTGTGAACTACCAATTGAATGTAAGCTATAACAATGGGTAATATATTCTTTTGTTTCAACTCTAAACAGCCAGAGTGGTTCTTTACTCAAGTGCTGAACTGGATCAAGAGTCATGGAGACTTCATTCAGCACACTGTACAGCCAATCTTTGATAAAGCTGGTCTCAGTTTCGTAGACGCAAAGGTAAGGGATCTACAAAATGGAAAGATGAACCTGTCACTCTGTCTAGTAGATTGTTGGAATACTAATATGATATCAGCAGTCATAAATCATGTTGCAGTAATTTTTACAGTCAGCCATGAAACAAATGCATTAATAAATGAAATCAGTTTGCAAGCTCAATGGTATTGAACAAACCTTGATTAAATTAGCAACTAAGAGGCACAAATTCAAACTCAAAGCAATTATTCTTTAAACAATAGTTTCAAGATAATTGCATTTAAAACTATATAATAAAATTGTGATGGTTTTGAAACAATTTTTATCTTAATTATTTTGTAGTTTGAGTTCATCCGTGGTCTTCTCAAGATCACAGTGGAAAAGATGGAACATTGTGTTCCTCTGTTGCTGACAGATGACTCGTTATTCTCTCATTTCGTTGATGAAACTCTTCTCTTCCATCAAGAAGTTCATAACTTGTATGATTATGCAAGCAGTGACCATCAGTGTTTGAGTGTATTAGTGACACCCAAGTGCCTGGATAAATGGGTGGAGCTAGAGCACAAATGTAAGAGTAACTCTTTGTATAAGATTGGTTTGTTGTAGGGAAGCCACTAAAATAAGTTCCTGGTAGCTGTAATTGTGGATAATGCAAAAAGTATGTGCTATAATAATGTATATTTTCTGATTATTATTAATCTTTTTGTGCGTTTGTTCAGATGCAAAGGAGAACCTGGAGTCCCTTGTGACATCATCGACGGCATGGAGAGGGAAGTACCAGGATGTTGGGGGTGAAGTAGATGAAACAAGAACACCAGAATGTGCTGAAGGATTTGTTACATTATTAACTGTTATAACAGGTATTGTAAATATTGAAGGTGATTGTGTTGATGATGATTATGATGAAGAATAGGAGGAGGAGGAGGAGGAGGAGAAGGAGATGGAGGAGGATATCTGATATCTGATATTTTAGAGGAAAATATAGATAACGATAGATAATAATTTAATAATCAGAATTTATTTGCAAGATGATATTGGTGATGATGAGTGGTGTGATGGCAATGATGATCATGTTGGTGATGATGATGATGATGGTGATGATGATGGTGATGGTGGGTGAGATAATATCTAATATGATGATGGAAAGCAAAGCAAATGATGTTTGCAGAAACTTCATAATCGAAGAGCTCTGATTTTATGGATGACTACATAGACTAACAATTATGATTATTCATTGATATTGATTATTATGATGATTAAATCATCCAGTTACGATCTAATTGATGTCTAAATGTTTATTACTTTACCGACCCCAGATCGATACAAGGATTTACCCACACATCATGACCAAACAAGATTTCTTGAAGTTCAGCTGGATCTCTTACAAGAATTCATCAACAAACTCAAATACAGAGCAGAAGAATATTCCAGTAACCCTGTAGACCCGCTGTTCCTTTCTGTACTCAACGCTGCTCATTTTACATCCTGCGTACTTGAAGACTGGACTGAACAAGCGGTAAGTTATGATGGTAGGGGAATAAAATGATGATGATATTGGAGGTGGAGGTGGAGGTGGAGGTGGAGGTGGAGGTGGAGGTGGAGGTGGAGGTGGAGGTGGAGGTGAGGTTGTGATGAAGATTGCGTCGGTTGTGATGGCGACGATCATGGTAATGTCTTAGGTAATGATAGTGATGGTTAGATAATATGGTCTAGCGATGACTGGGTGATGATGACGATAATAATATTTGATTAAGATAACAACGACATTGTTATTATGATGATGATTATCTAAATATAAATTCACTGCTGTTTTTTCAGATTTTCTTACAGCTTCACGAGGAAAAATTAAGTTACATTGAATTAGGTTCAGTTGAAGAAGAGGCTTCAACAGGAGTATTTGATCATCGTATTCGCGAATTGCATAAACTCAAAGAGGACATGATGGAAAAGATCGTAGAGAGCGTTATAATAGACTTTAAAGCGTCGAGTAAAGCTTACAAGAAAGAGCGGTAAGCAACGGGAACGCAAACACAGTTATATCAAATATTCTTAAGCCTGTTACTGATAAACGTTACCATTTACAAAATGTATAACCAGTCTTGCTTATCTCTAAAGTTGAAATCTAGGTGCGGTGTCACTTAATGGGGTGGGGCACGGCATTTTGTGTTTTTTCTTGTTTTTTTGTTTTTTTTGGAATGGCTCTCCTTTGAAATCCACTCGAATGGTTCAGTAAATATTCAAAATTTGAATTTTTCCAGGTGGCACAGTCTACCCTCAACTAAAGACCTCGCCGTCATGGCCCTGTCTTCTGGTGCTTGTGAATTCTTACTTTTCTTAAAGGACAGACTCAAACGACTCGAACGGCAGCTAGCGCGGGCTTTGTTTTCCACGTTATGGCAAAGTCTCGCCCAAGCACTTAACCAACTCATTTATACACAGGTAATAACTTATGCAAAAACCCTCAGCGGTAAAATCCCTCGCGCAAGCGTTGTAAAAGGAATTTTAGGTTTTGCCGCCTTTTTTGCAACAACAACAAACAAAAAAAAGGATTTTATAAAAATGCCCTCAGCGGTAAAATTCCTCGCGCATGGGTTGTTTTTCAATTTCAGATTTTCCCGCCTTGTAATTTTTTTTGACAATTGATTTATTCTATTACTTTTATTGTACAGATTATCCTTGAATGTCACTATAACGATGGTGGAGCGGCGCAACTGCAGTTCGACATGACTAAACATCTTTTCACTTTATTTGGAGAATATTCTTCAAAACCTGAAAACTACTTCAAGGAGTAAGTCACCTTAATGTGATACTTAATGTGAGTTGAGTTGTTTGTTGGTTCTCTCCCTTGCCACGAGGGTTTTTCTC
The DNA here is from genome assembly GCA_032270385.1 of Urticina crassicornis. NCBI lineage: Eukaryota > Metazoa > Cnidaria > Anthozoa > Actiniaria > Actiniidae > Urticina > Urticina crassicornis. The sequence goes on along the minus strand of JAUUIK010177347.1, from coordinate 10,201 downwards.
CGGGTTCTCCGGTTTTTCTCCGGGATCTCCGGTTTTCCTCCCTCCGTAAAAATCAACACTCTAAACTTCAATTCGATCGGACCGAGGGCCACAATGAAAATTAGCGTCAGCTAACTTGTGTTACCCTCGTAAAATAAAAGGTATTTATTTGTTTATTTACCTAAACATTTGTGGGTTTTTTAATTGAAGGCTGTTGCGCATGCGCAGTAGCAGCTTGCTTGCCGATGACGTGTGAATCAATGCATGCGCCTACCATTCAGAAAAGAGTTGACAGAGTTGCTCTTTGTTCTACAATTTCAGGGTAAAAGAATGCTGCATACTTCTCAACCAATTACCTGGCTCGGCTATTCTAATAATGGAAGCTCTCAATAACCCTCAGTACTACACTGATGACGTCAACTCTTCTCCAAACGCGACTCTCAATGAATTAGGAGTATACAGACTGACACCTGAAAAAGCTCTGCGCGTGCTCAATCTGAGAATCAACTGGCCAAAAGCATGAATAACCGACGACCAAATCAGCTTTTCACCACAGGGTAACCAAATCGATTTTGTTCGTCGATCAATGAGAATCCTGAATAGTTCCCTTGGTTACCACAGGAAAATTATATGAGTTGGAATATAAAGGCTAGCGCCTATAGTCACGTGCGATGTCTAAAGATTCAATTGGCTGGAAGAAATCACGTGACTGTGGCATTGGTTTCCATGACACACGTAAATGACAACTATTTTATATGAATTTTATTAAAACTATGTCACATTCATACATAATTTATTGGTTGGTAACCAAAGAACAAATGTTCGCTTGAATATCAAGAAATGACAAAGAAATTATTAAACTACGAGACAAATAAAAATATTGGTAATTATAAGTGAGTATTTCCTTTAGTGGTAGATCTAAAGGCTTATATAATATCTCTCTTTCATGTCTCCCTTATCCCGGCCCCAGTCATCCCTAGTCAGTCACGCGTTTGGTACTAGCGTAGCGTAGAACCAAATGTCTGTTTTAGTCTCATTAAAATACTTAAAGCTACCTGAAACGAAGGTAAGGGTGTTTTTTGACCACGTTTTGCGATAACTCCGTCTCCCCAAACACAGTCCCAGACCGTCAAGCTACGCAGGCTAGAAAACAATCTAAGATACAGCTACGGCAGAAAACACACTGGGTCGATTTATCTACTAAAATAAAATAAATACAATTATGGATTTATTAAAGTAAATACACTGTCATCACACTAAGTATCTATTTTATCGATTCAATAAAACACAACTAGCTAGCAAAGAAAATTATATGATACAGCGGTTTAAAGTTCGTGGACTCTGGAAGCGGTCCTTGCCAATTCTTGTAATTGCGCAATGAGGCAACACTGCTAAAACCTGAAAATGAAAAAAAAAAGTATTTATGATTTTTCCATGAACCACCTGGAAGCAGTCTCCACTGCTTTCAACCGTTTTCAGGGGCGTGACGTACGTCGCACAAATTTCGACTGTCATACAACGATATCGATATAATAGCATTCCCCGACTAAAGACATTTGATCAAGCCAGCTGAATTCAGCGTTCCCCTTATGACGTCGTGATACCACTACTACCAGAATCCTTTTCGTAGTTTCTTTTGTTATTCTAATTCACCCCATTATCTTGGTACTCTCAGAGGAGTTAAAACATTTGAATAACAAAAAGAACTCGAAAAGGATTCTGGTAGTAGTGGTATCACGACGTCATAAGACCAACGGCGAATTGAACTTCAGAGAAAAGATAAGATAAACCAATCAGATTCGGACATGATCCAACTCAGCTGCATGTTACTACGTTTCATCTACATACCTCGTTTCAATGTCTAGTTGCGCAATCTTCTTGCCATGTATTTGCGCAACACAATCTGAAGTACTGGGTGCCAGCGTGTGGTTGGCACAAAGACTTTCTTTGATTGACGTATGTTTTTGGTTCTCCGTCAATGACTGATCAAAGTTCACCTGTACCTCGGCGTCACAAAATTCAGCTTAAAATGAAATGAAATAACAGGAAAAATGCGGTTGGTTTTCTATTAATGTTGGGGGAAGAAAAAGTGGAATACTTTGATGCACGAGGGTTATTTTAGATTTTTGTTATTCTCTGACCGGAAGTGAACGTCCATTCAGTAAACGACAGTTTTCTTACCTCTTCTTCGACAAACAAAGATCGATTTGTAAAACAGAAGTACTGTTAATAATCCAGCGATTGCAGCCACGCCTGGAACTATGCTCTGCACTTGACGAATATATATGTTACATCGTGGGCATTCTTCCCTGTGGAGAAAATGGCAAACATATATAGTTCTTTAGTAGAATTCTTCAAGAAAAAACTCAGTGGGATTGCGGTCCAGGCTCTTAACTTTGTTTTCCCGTCCATCCATATAAAACATGCACCCAGTCATGGCTCTTGGAAACCAAAGGGTCAATAGCAAGTCTAAAGCCTGGTTAACTAGACTAAGTGCTACTGTGCCACTAGTGCTGGTGCTGCCGCAAATAAAACTTATGATGAAACCGTCATTGTATGCTTAGCAGTTGACCAATCAGATGTTATAACATTTGGGTCATGCGCAAAGTGATATTTTTAACACATTTTTACGCCTTCTTGGTTCACGTGTGACGTCATCACCGCCATGTTGGTTGGCCGGTCACTGATCAAACAATATGACCATTAATGTTATTCACTTAGACATGATGGAAAGTCAGAAATTAACGCTAGTGTTGCAACACAATGTAATACACTTACACTTGGTGCTCACGTGGATAAAGCTCTTGGATGATTGCTATGACGACACCGCTGGACAGCTTATCGCTAAAGCTAATGGCACCGTAAATAAAAGCCCCGAATGTCTAAGACAAAATTGATATGGTATTTTAATAAATAATGCACTTATCAATACATGATTTACAAGATATTACAATACCTTATCGTCTCCAACGAGATCAGCAATCATAGACAGTGACGTCACTAACATTATAGAGCCACCGCTGCCCATAAGAACCGTGGCTGCATATACTCCATTGCGCGTGTCCACAGTCTGCAGGAAGAACCATGCGCATGCGCCAAGAGATAAGGTCGCACCAAGTATATATGTGATCTACAACGACGTCATACAAGGAAGATACTTATTGTTTTCTACTCTGCTGAATAATGAGGAATAGCAAATTAATCTGCAAAGCAAATTAACATTCACATGCCGTTATAGGGCCGTTTAAATTATAATCATAAGCTCTACAAGATTTTTTGTGCTAGGCTTTACCTTAAATCCAAGATTCTGGTTTAAAGTTTTGACAACCAAACTCGATAAAACGCCACTGACGAGGACGACTAGTGGGAAGTAAGCGATAGCTTCCTGTCATGGAATCAAGTAAATACATCAAAAGACAAAATTCAGATACGTTACGTAGACTCACATAGTCTCCTCAAGACAGACCTTTCTCGTTTATCCAAACGTAGTACATTCTAGACTAGTTTTGGTATAAACACCATGCTTGGCAAGAACAACAAAAGATGTTTGCACCAAAGCAAGAACAGAATGCATCACAAAAGCAATCGGAGAAAGAGCTTGTGCATCTGTAGACACAATCCGCAAATTGCACGCGGAACAAGCAATATTAGTTCGCAGTATCGAGGAATATGGCTCATGAATCGATGTCCGGGACGCGCTTTGCAAAACTGAGAGTGCGCAAATTATGGAGCCCGGTTTTTGTTGCCTGCGCAAGCATAAGTATAACCCCAAGTAACGTGCGCAAACTTAGTATTCAATATTGTTCATTATAGCGGTGCTTGTATTTGCTTACAACTGTTATAAGTGAAGCAATAATTTTGAGTAGATTGTTTACTCCTATGCTTATGCTTGCATCGCCAGCGACATCCAGGTAAAAACAAGCTACGAATGACCAAAAGCGATAGTTTGGGGTGATCAAAGTAGTCATACCTTTTCGAAGTTCAGTGTTTCTGTGAGGTAAAGAGCAAGGTAGGACTGTGAAATGTTAATCACTAGTCTAGTACACATATAAACTACTGCAGTCTGGAAACAATTAAGAAAATAATTGAAATTAAACAACTGTAAATATGTCATCAGCAGAATATCAGCCTTGCTATGTTGCCTAGCAACAGAGACTTTCAGAGAGCACGCGCGCGGTTACCTGCCATTTTTAATACAATCCAAGATACATTAAACACTTCAAGGTGCACCGTCGTGTTATAGTTGCAGTTGGGATGCTGCTAAGAACTCGTGCGACTCTTACGCTTCTTTCATGTTCAGCAACATAACTTGGATACGAAACTGAGTTTAATTATAAATATATATAACTCATAGTTTATATTTTACGTTGTACTTCACCTTATAAAGAGCAGGGCTTTTCAGCCAATCAGTTCTAGTTTTGGGGCGAGATGGCGGAGGTTTGGTCACGCAATCGAGATTATTCTTGCCGCAATAGTTACCATTAGCGACAATGTCGATGCTGTGACCGGATTTTGAATACCTGTTACTTGGAGTCGCGCAATTGTCTTGAGATGTGGTCACGTCATCACAAGTTGTACTTTTACTGATTCTTTTGCGTGATTGTGGACTATTGTTCATTGCAGTCACGCATTCGTCTTTAATGTTTGTCACGCTATCACTGGTTATCTCTTTACAATGTTTTGCTGAGGACGATTCCAGTTCGTAATGATTACTGTTTTTGGTATTGGTATCCAAAGCTGCATTCTCGAATGATTGCGTTACGTTTCTTGGAGGTGTTTGGCTTGGACCAGGGAGTACACTTGCTATTTGACGGAATAAAGTGTTTACTAAAAATTACTTTTCATGTTTCTAGAATAAAACAGATACATATACATTTACATGTACGTGAATTTAGAAGTGTGTCACATGAAAAAGCTTGTGGAGTTAATTTTTAAAGGTATTGTTTAAGTGTTTTGAAGTCTGCGCACAGGTCTGCGCACAGGTAGCCCAAGCCAGGATGCTTGAAAATAAACAAAAATGTCACAAAAAAACGTTTCACAAAAAAAAGATGTTTCATGATACTGTGGAACATTACTTTCCTAATAAGGTACTCCCAAATATGGTAACTATGGTAATCAGTCTATGTGTGGATTGCAGCAAAGAAGGAGGGCCTGGCGATCGAGTTAAGTGGGAACGAAAGAACGAAAGTCAAGGCAAGGCCACATAAAAAAGTCTCAAATACCTTTACCACCTACCATGATCCGATGACTTTGTTTCATCGCTTAGTTTTAATTCTTGTCGCTTTAAATAACCTGCAGATGGCGGTTCTTTGATAATCACGTGGAAAATGACGTTGAATAAATTACCGGTGACGATGATGATGAAAGACAAATACTGAAAAACAACAAAAATAAACAAAAAGACTTTTAAAAGAAGAAAGTTTTGACTCATCACTAATCTGTATTCACTAGTTTCTTATCAGCGGTTTTTGGGGGCATATTTTGGGGGCATATTCATGCAACTATTCTATTCTTGGTTTTCACGTGACGTCATCGCCGCCATGTTGGTGTACCACTAACAAAAGATTTCTCATTAGCGTCCATTGTTAGGTACGCCAACATGGCCGCTATTGTCTTTGTCATTTTATTCCCTTAGGAATGAGTGAAAACCAAGAATATGCACCTAATTGCAAAATCGTTCAAAATGAAAGAACATAGAAGCTAAGACTGAAGAGGGTTCTGGGAAAAAGCCATTCATTATTATTATGATTACATTACTAAGAGACAACAACATGCCGAAGCCGTATTCAACGATTCGACGACTACGATGTTCGCGGAAAAAGTCAAGAAAAGGAATGTCATATGCATAATATGCGTCTCATTAACTGACTTCTCAGAACCCCCTGCGGTCTCAGCTTTTATGTTTCATCATCATTTTGAACCCGCTGACAAATGAGCCAAAACGAACTGCATCTTGGGTGATAAGAAACCAGCGTATTACGGTAGTCAAAATGGCGAACAGTGAAATTTGGGATACATTTCACGCGTGTTTGTCAAAATTAGAGTAATTTCCCGAGCCTTCGCATGCGAGGGAAATTCCGGAGAAGTTAGAAATTTCTCTAGCCCTTATTTCACGAGTCACCATTTGGTTGCCTTTTAATATTATTGAGGACAAATTACGACTGAAAATAACCTGGAAGAAATCTTGGAACCAGAAAAAGGGAACGTTTCCATGGCAATATTGAAATTCCCCATGTGAAATTAGAAATTTCATGTTCAAATTAGGGACTGAATTCTACTCTAGTATTACAATAGACATGCATGTTTACTTGCCATGAATTCGTGCCAAACTTTAGGAGTTATTTTGTATTCAGAGCTTTGCCCGAGTAAAACCCACGTTACGCCATAGACATAAATACCACAAAGAAACGTAATGGCAGACCTGAAATTAAACAAATTCAACCATTAGTGGGGCCGGAATGAGTTGTTCAGGTTTACAACTAAACTTAACTCCTCATCCAACCCTTCCAGAAAACTGTTCTCTACAGGGTTTCATGGCGCGTCAGCTGATTTTTTTTTCCAGGCGTGGGAAAGCCCTTCATCCGCCCTGGGGTTTCCTGTAAGTCGTCCAGAATTGTCACCCAGGGTTTCCTGTGATGTCTTTCATAAATCATATATTTCCTCAAGACGACTTATGCCGGCAAACATGAGCGACAGATCAAAGAGTGCGAATACATACGGTAGGATGTCTTTGGGGGTCCGGTGGGTCGAATAGTCACGGAATCATCCGCACCGACTGATCAATGGCTGGGATAAATGTTTTTAAAATATTGAAAGGAATATGCATATTCAATGTTGATTTTTCTTTCATTTTAGAAACAAATTCTTTCTGGATAACATCAGATAATGATGACCACTGGTACAGTAATTCATGTGTGGGCTCCCTGTGCCTCAGGGTATTAGGGTCATCTGGTTGTGATACATATTAGCTGTACACGTACGTGGATGACCATGCACGCGCTATGAAAACAGGTTAATTTACATCTTCGTCCTAGTCAATTACAACGATAGGTCTATGAGATCAAGGGCAATAGGTCAAAGACGTTATGAGTACATTTCTTTATAAATGAAGTGCATGTACTTGTCTGGTGTTTTTTTTACTCGCAATGACATGTTATTCGTCGTCCGATTCAGGACCTCTATTAACACAGACTCCCCACTTTCATCGAACAAGACTTGTTATATTGTTTTGAACTCAACACTCTGTCGTGATAACTGCCACCCATATGGCCTGCATACGGTAAGGAGGCGCTCTCAGCGAGTGAAGAGGCTTTATGTGCGGAGTGTGTGTAGGGGGGGGGGGGGGGTCGTGGTCCCCAGGGCGGGGCTGTTTTATAAAGAAAATCCCTATGGCTTTTGCCAGTGG